>OZ017740.1:66201025-66219327 GCA_963969285.1 Odontomyia ornata
CCAAAAACCAAAAACCAAAAACCAAAAACCAAAAACCAAAACCAAAAACCAAAAACCAAAAACCAAAAACCAAAAACCAAAAACCAAAAACCAAAAACCAAAACCAAAAACCGAAAACCAAAAACCAAAAACCAAAAACCAAAAACCAAAAACCAAAACCAAAGACCAAAAACCAAAAACCAAAAACCAAAAACCAAAAACCAAAAACCAAAAACCAAAAACCAAAAACCAAAAACCAAAAACCAAAAACCAAAAACCAAAAACCAAAAACCAAAAAACCAAAAACCAAGAACCAAAAACCAAAAACCAAAAACCAAAAACCAAAAACCAAAAACCAAAAACCAAAAACCAAAAACCAATAGCCAAAAACCAAAAACCAAAAACCAAAAACCAAAAACCAATAACCAAAAACCAAAAACCAAAAACCAAAAACCAAAAACCAAAAACCAAAAACCAAAAACCAAAAACCAAAAACCAAAAACCAAAAACCAAAAACCAAAAACCAAAAACCAAAAACCAAAAACCAAAAACCAAAAACCAAAAACCAAAAACCAAAAACCAAAAACCAAAAACCAAAACCAAAACCAAAAACCAAAAACCAAAAACCAAAAACCAAAAACCAAAACCAAAAACCAAAAACCAAAAACCAAAAACCAAAAACCAAAAACCAAAAACGAAAACCAAAAACCAAAAACCAAAAACCAAAAACGTAAAACCAAAAACCAAAAACCAAAATCCAAAAACCAAAAACCAAAAACCAAAAACCAAAAACCAAAAACCAAAAACCAAAAACAAAAAACCAAAAACCAAAAACCAAAAACCAAAAACCAAAAACCAAAAACCAAAAACCAAAAACCAAAAACCAAAAACCAAAAACCAAAAACCAAAAACCAAAAACCAAAAACCAAAAACCAAAAACCAAAAACCAAAAACCATAAACCAAAAACCAAAAACCAAAAACCAAAAACCAAAAACCAAAAACCAAAAACCAAAAACCAAAAACTAAAAACCAAAAACCAAAAACCAAAAACCAAAAACCAAAACCAAAAACCAAAAACCAAAAACCAAAAACCAAAAACCAAAAACCAAAAAACCAAAAACCAAAAACCAAAAACCAAAAACCAAAAACCAAAAACCAAAAACCAAAAACCAAAAACCAAAAACCAAAAACCAAAAACCAAAAACCAAAAACCAAAAACCAAAAACCAAAAACCAAAAACCAAAAATCAAATACCAAAAACCAAAAAACAAAAACGAAAACCAAAAACCAAAAACCAAAAACGTAAAACCAAAAACCAAAAACCAAAAACCAAAAACCAAAAACCAAAAACCCAAAAACCAAAAACCAAAAACCAAAAACCAAAAACCAAAAACCAAAAACCAAAAACCAAAAACCAAAAACCAAAAACCAAAAACCAAAAACCAAAAACCAAAAACCAAAAACCAAAAACCAAAAACCAAAAACCAAAAACCAAAAACCAAAAACCAAAAACCAAAAACCAAAAACCAAAAACCAAAAACCAAAAACCAAAAACCAAAAACCAAAAACCAAAAACCAAAAACCAAAAACCAAAAACAAAAACCAAAAACCAAAAACCAAAAACCAAAAACCAAAAAACAAAAACCAAAAACCAAAAACCAAAAACCAAAAACCAAAAACCAAAAACCAAAAACCAAAAACCAAAAACCAAAAACCAAAAACCAAAAACCAAAAACCAAAAACCAAAAGCAAAAAACCAAAAACGGTGTTTGGTTTTTGGTTTTTGGTTTTTGGTTTTTGGTTTTTGGTTTTTGGTTTTTGGTTTTTGGTTTTTGGTTTTTGGTTTTTGGTTTTTGGCAAAAACTAAAAACCAAAAACCAAAAACCAAAAACCAAAAAAACCAAAAACCAAGAACCAAAAACCAAAAACCAAAAACCAAAAACCAAAAACCAAAAACCAAAAACCAAAAACCAAAAACCAAAAACCAAAAACCAAAAACCAAAAACCAAAAACCAAAAACCAAAAACCAAAAACCAAAACCAAAAACCAAAAACCAAAAACCAAAAACCAAAAACCAAAAACCAAAAACCAAAAACTAAAACCAAAAACCGAAAACCAAAAACCAAAAACCAAAAACCAAAAACCAAAAACCAAAACCAAAGACCAAAAACCAAAAACCAAAAACCAAAAACCAAAAACCAAAAACCAAAAACCAAAAACAAAAAGCCAAAAACCAAAAACCAAAAACCAAAAACCAAAAACCAAAAACCAATAGCCAAAAACCAAAAACCAAAAACCAAAAACCAATAACCAAAAACCAAAAACCAAAAACCAAAAACCAAAAACCGAAAACCAAAAACCAAAAACCAAAAACCAAAAACCAAAAACCAAAAACCAAAAACCAAAAACCAAAAACCAAAAACCAAAAACCAAAAACCCAAAAACCAAAAACCAAAAACCAAAACCAAAACCAAAAACCAAAAACCAAAAACCAAAAACCAAAAACCAAAAACCAAAAACCAAAAACCAAAAACCAAAAACCAAAAACCAAAAACGAAAACCAAAAACCAAAAACCAAAAACCAAAAACGTAAAACCAAAAACCAAAAACCAAAATCCAAAAACCAAAAACCAAAAACCAAAAACCAAAAACCAAAAACCAAAAACCAAAAACCAAAAACCAAAAACAAAAAACCAAAAACCAAAAACCAAAAACCAAAAACCAAAAACCAAAAACCAAAAACCAAAAACCAAAAACCAAAAACCAAAAACCAAAAACCAAAAACCAAAAACCAAAAACCAAAAACCAAAAACCAAAAACCAAAAACAAAAACCAAAAACCAAAAACCAAAAACCAAAAACCAAAAACCAAAAACCAAAAACCAAAAACCAAAAACCAAAAACCAAAAACCAAAAACCAAAAACTAAAAACCAAAAACCAAAAACCAAAAACCAAAAACCAAAAACCAAAACCAAAAACCAAAAACCAAAAACCAAAAACCAAAAACCAAAAAACCAAAAACCAAAAACCAAAAACCAAAAACCAAAAACCAAAAACCAAAAACCAAAAACCAAAAACCAAAAACCAAAAACCAAAAACCAAAAACCAAAAACCAAAAACCAAAAACCAAAAACCAAAAACCAAAAACCAAAAACCAAAAACCAAAAACCAAAAACCAAAAACCAAAAACCAAAAACCAAAAACCAAAAACCAAAAACCAAAAACCAAAAACCAAAAACCAAAAACCAAAAACGAAAACCAAAAACCAAAAACCAAAAACGTAAAACCAAAAACCAAAAACCAAAAACCTAAAACCAAAAACCAAAAACAAAAACCAAAAACCAAAAACCAAAAACCAAAAACCAAAAACCAAAAACCAAAAACCAAAAACCAAAAACCAAAAACCAAAAACGAAAACCAAAAACCAAAAAACCAAAAACGTAAAACCAAAAACCAAAAACCAAAAACCAAAAACCAAAAACCAAAAACAAAAACCAAAAACCAAAAACCAAAACCAAAAACCAAAAACCAAAAACCAAAAACCAAAAACCAAAAACAAAAAACCAAAAACCAAAAACCAAAAACCAAAAACCAAAAACCAAAAACCAAAAACCAAAAACCAAAAACGAAAACCAAAAACCAAAAACCAAAAACGTAAAACCAAAAACCAAAAACCAAAAACCAAAAACCAAAAACCAAAAACCAAAAACCAAAAACCAAAAACCAAAAACCAAAAACCAAAAACCAAAAACCAAAAACCAAAAACCAAAAACCAAAAACCAAAAACCAAAAACCAAAAACCAAAAACCAAAAACCATAAACCAAAAACCAAAAACCAAAAACCAAAAACCAAAAACCAAAAACCAAAAACCAAAAACCAAAAACCAAAAACCAAAAACCAAAAACCAAAAACCAAAAACCAAAAACGAAAACCAAAAACCAAAAACCAAAAACGTAAAACCAAAAACCAAAAACCAAAAACCAAAAACCAAAAACAAAAACCAAAAACCAAAAACCAAAACCAAAAACCAAAAACCAAAAACCAAAAACCAAAAACCAAAAACAAAAAACCAAAAACCAAAACCAAAACCAAAAACCAAAAACCAAAAAACAAAAACCAAAAACCAAAAACCAAAAACCAAAACCAAAAACCAAAAACCAAAAACCAAAAACCAAAAACCAAAAACCAAAAACCAAAAACCAAAAACCAAAAACCAAAAACCAAAAACCAAAAACCAAAACCAAAACCAAAAACCAAAAACCAAAAACCAAAAACCAAAAACCAAAAACCAAAAACCAAAAACCAAAAACCAAAAACCAAAAACCAAAAACCAAAAACCAAAAACCAAAAACCAAAAACCAAAAACCAAAAACCAAAAACCAAAAACCAAAAACCAAAACCAAAAACCAAAAACCCAAAAACCAAAAACCAAAAACCAAAAATCAAAAACCAAAAACCAAAAACCAAAAACCAAAAACCAAAAACCAAAAACCAAAACCCAAAAACCAAAAACCAAAAAACCAAAAACCAAAAACCAAAAACCAAAAACCAAAAACCAAAAACCGAAAACCAAAAACCAAAAACCAAAACCCAAAAACCAAAAACCAAAAACCAAAAACCAAAACCAAAAACCAAAAACCAAAAACCAAAAACCAGAAACCGAAAATCAAAAACCAAAAACCAAAAACCCAAAAACCAAAAACCAAAAACCAAAAACCAAAAACCAAAAACCAAAAACCAAAAACCAAAAACAAAAAACCAAAAACCAAACACCAAAAACCAAAAACCAAAAACCAAAAACCAAAAACCAAAAACCAAAAACCAAAAACCAAAACCAAATACCAAAAACCAAAAACCAAAAACCAAAAACCAAAAACCAAAAACCAAAAACCAAAAACCAAAAACCAAAAACCAAAAACCAAAAACCAAAAACCAAAAACCAAAAACCAAAAACCAAAAACCAAAAACCAAAAACCAAAAACCAAAAACCAAAAACCAAAAACCAAAAACCAAAAACCAAAAACCAAAAACCAAAAACCAAAAACCAACAACCAAAAACCAAAAACCAAAAACCAAAAACCAAAAACCAAAAACCAAAAACCAAAAACCAAAAACCAAAAACCAAAAACCAAAAACCAAAAACCAAAAACCCAAAAACCAAAAACCAAAAACCAAAAACCAAAAACCAAAATCCAAAAACCAAAAACCAAAACCAAAAACCAAAAACCAAAAACCAAAATCCAAAAACCAAAAACCAAAACCAAAAACCAAAACCAAAAACCAAAAACCAAAAACAAAAACCAAAAACCAAAAACCAAAAACCAAAAACCGAAAACCAAAAACCAAAAACCAAAAACCAAAAACCAAAAACCAAAAACCAAAAACCAAAAATCAAAAACCAAAAACCAAAAACCAAAAACCAAAAACCAAAAACCAAAAACCAAAAACCAAAAACCAAACACCAAAAACCAAAAACCAAAAACCAAAAACCAAAAACCAAAAACCAAAAACCAAAAACCAAAACCAAAAACCAAAAACCAAAAACCAAAAACCAAAAACCAAAAACCAAAAACCAAAAACCAAAAACCAAAAACCAAAAACCAAAAACCAAAAACCAAAAACCCAAAAACCAAAAACCAAAAACCAAAAACCAAAAACCAAAAACCAAAAACCAAAAACCAAAAACCAAAAATCAAAAATCAAAAACCAAAAACCAAAAACCAAAAACCAAAAACCAAAAACCAAAAACCAAAAACCAAAAACCAAAAACCAAAAACCAAAAACCAAAACCAAAAACCAAAAACCAAAACCAAAAACCAAAAACCAAAAACCAAAAACCAAAAATTAAAAACCAAAAACCAAGAACCAAAAACCAAAAACCAAAAGCCAAAAACCAAAAACCAAAAACCAAACACCAAAAACCAAAAAACAAAAACCAAACACCAAAAACCACAAGCCAAAAACCAAAAACCAAAAACCAAAAACCAAAAACCAAAAACCAAAAACCAAAAACCAAAAACCAAAAACCAAAAACCAAAAACCAAAAACCAAAAACCAAAAACCAAAAACCAAAAACCAAAGACCAAAAACCAAAAACCAAAAACCAAAAACCAAAAACCAAAACCAAAATACCAAAAACCAAAAATCAAAAACTAAAAACCAAAAACCAAAAACCAAAAACCAAAAATCAAAAAACAAAAATCAAAAACCAAAAACCAAAAACCAAAAACCAAAAACCAAAAACCAAAAACCAAAAACCAAAAACCAAAAACCGAAAACCAAAAACCAAAAACCAAAAACCAAAAACCAAAAACCAAAAACCAAAAAGCCAAAAACCAAAAACCAAAAAACCAAAAACCAAAAACCAAAAACCAAAAACCAAAACCCAAAAACCAAAAACCAAAAACCAAAACCAAAAACCAAAAACCAAAAACCAAAAACCAAAAACCAAAAACCAAAAACCAAAAACCAAAAACCAAAACCAAAAACCAAAAACCAAAAACCAAAAACCAAAAACCAAAAACCAAAAATCAAAAACCAAATACCAGAAACCAAAAACCAAAAACCAAAAACCAAAAACCAAAAACCAAAAACCAAAAACCAAAAACCAAAAACCAAAAACCAAAAACCAAAAAGCCAAAAACCAAAAACCAAAAAACCAAAAACCAAAAACCAAAAACCAAAAACCAAAACCCAAAAACCAAAAACCAAAAACCAAAAACCAAAAACAAAAAACCAAAAACCAAAAACCAAAAACCAAAAACCAAAAACCAAAAACTAAAAACCAAAAACCAAAAACCAAAAACCAAAAACCAAAAACCAAAAACCAAAAAATAAAAACCAAAAACCAAAAACCAAAAACCAAAAACCAAAAACCAAAAACCAAAAACCAAAAACCAAAAACAAAAAACCAAAAACCAAAAACCAAAAACCAAAAACCAAAAACCAAAAACCAAAAACCAAAAACAAAAAACCAAAAACCAAAAACCAAAAACCCAAAACCAAAAACCAAAAACGAAAAACCAAAAACCAAAAACCAAAAACCAAAAACCAAAAACCAAAAACCAAAAACCAAAAACCAAAAACCAAAAACCAAAAACCAAAACCAAAAAACCAAAAACCAAAAAACCAAAAACCAAAAACCAAAAACCAAAAACCAAAAACCAAAAACCAAAAACCAAAAACCAAAAACCAAAATCGAAAAACCAAAAACCAAAAACCAAAAACCCAAAACCAAAAACCAAAAACCAAAAACCAAAAACCAAAAACCAAAAACCAAAAACCAAAAACCAAAAACCAAAAACCAAAAACCAAAAACCAAAAACCAAAACCAAAAACCAAAAAACCAAAAACCAAAAACCAAAAACCAAAAACCAAAAACCAAAAACCAAAAACCAAAAACCAAAAACCAAAATCGAAAAACCAAAAACCAAAAACCAAAAACCAAAAACCAAAAACCAAAAACCAAAAACCAAAAACCAAAAACCAAAAACCAAAAACCAAAAACCAAAAACCAAAAACCAAAAACCAAAAACCAAAAACCAAAAACCAAAAACCAAAAACCAAAAACCAAAAACCAAAAACCAAAAACCAAAAACCAAAAACCAAAAACCAAAAACCAAAAACCAAAAACCAAAAACCAAAAACCAAAAACCAAAAACCAAAAACCAAAAACCAAAAACCAAAAACCAGCAACCAAAAACCCAAAAACCAAAAACCAAAAACCAAAAACCAAAAACCAAAAACCAAAAACCAAAACCAAATACCAAAACCAAAAACCAAAAATCAAAAACCAAAAACCAAAAACCAAAAACCAAAACCAAAAACCAAAAACCAAAAAACCAAAAACCAAAAACCAAAAACCAAAAAGCAAAAACCAAAAACCAAAAACCAAAAACCAAAAACCAAAAACCAAAAACCAAAAACCAAAAACCAAAAACCAAAAACCAAAAACCAAAAACCAAAAACCAAAAACCAAAAACCAAAAACCGAAAACCAAAAACCAAAAACCAAAAACTAAAAACCAAAAACCAAAACCAAAAACCAAAAACCAAAAACCAAAAACCAAAAACCAAAAACCAAAAACTAAAAACCAAAAACCAAAAACCAAAAACCAAAAACCAAAAACCAAAAACCGAAAACCGAAAACCAAAAACCAAAAACCAAAAACCAAAAACCAAAAACTAAAAACCAAAAACCAAAAACCAAAAACCAAAAACCAAAAACCAAAAACCAAAAACCAAAAACCAAAAACCAAAAACCAAAAACCAAAAACCAAAAACCAAAAACCAAAAACCAAAAACCAAAAACCAAAAACCAAAAACCAAAAACCAAAAACCAAAAACCAAAAACCAAAAACCAAAAACCAAAAACCAAAAACCAAAAACCAAAAACCAAAAACCAAAAACCAAAAACCAAAAACCAAAAACCAAAAACCAAAAACCAAAAACCAAAAACCAAAAACCAAAAACAAAAAACAAAAAACCAAAAACCAAACACCGTTTTTGGTTTTTTGTTTTTGGTTTTTGTTTTTGGTTTTTGGTTTTTGGTTTTTGGTTTTTGGTTTTTGGTTTTTGGTTTTTGGTTTTTGGTTTTTGGTTTTTGGTTCTTGGTTTTTGGTTTTTGGTTTTTGGTTTTTGGTTTTCGGTTCTTGGTTTTGGTTTTTGGTTTTTGGTTTTTGGTTTTTGGTTTTTGGTTTTTGGTTTTTGGTTTTTGGTTTTTGGTTTTTGGTTTTTGGTTTTTGGTTTTTGGTTTTTGGTTTTTGGTTTTTAGTTTTTGGTTTTTGGTTTTTGGTTTTTGGTTTTTGGTTTTCGGCTTTCGGTTTTTGGTTTTTGGTTTTTGGTTTTTGGTTTTTGGTTTTTGGTTTTTAGTTTTTGGTTTTTGGTTTTTGGTTTTTGGTTTTTGGTTTTTGGTTTTTGGTTTTGGTTTTTGGTTTTTAGTTTTTGGTTTTTGGTTTTTGGTTTTCGGTTTTTGGTTTTTGGTTTTTGGTTTTTGGTTTTTGGTTTTTGGTTTTTGGTTTTTGGTTTTTGGTTTTTGGTTTTTGGTTTTTGGTTTTTGGTTTTTGGTTTTTGGTTTTTGGTTTTTGGTTTTTGCTTTTTGGTTTTTGGTTTTTGGTTTTTGGTTTTTTGGTTTTTGGTTTTTGGTTTTGGTTTTTGGTTTTTGGTTTTTGGTTTTTGATTTTTGGTTTTTGGTTTTGGTATTTGGTTTTGGTTTTTGGTTTTTGGTTTTTGGTTTTTGGTTTTTGGTTTTTGGGTTTTTGGTTGCTGGTTTTTGGTTTTTGGTTTTTGGTTTTTGGTTTTTGGTTTTTGGTTTTTGGTTTTTGGTTTTTGGTTTTTGGTTTTTGGTTTTTGGTTTTTGGTTTTTGGTTTTTGGTTTTTGGTTTTTGGTTTTTGGTTTTTGGTTTTTGGTTTTTGGTTTTTGGTTTTTGGTTTTTGGTTTTTGGTTTTTGGTTTTTGGTTTTTGGTTTTTGGTTTTTGGTTTTTGGTTTTTGGTTTTTGGTTTTTGGTTTTTGGTTTTTCGATTTTGGTTTTTGGTTTTTGGTTTTTGGTTTTTGGTTTTTGGTTTTTGGTTTTTGGTTTTTGGTTTTTTGGTTTTTGGTTTTTTGGTTTTGGTTTTTGGTTTTTGGTTTTTGGTTTTTGGTTTTTGGTTTTTGGTTTTTGGTTTTTGGTTTTTGGTTTTTGGTTTTTGGTTTTTGGTTTTTGGTTTTGGGTTTTTGGTTTTTGGTTTTTGGTTTTTCGATTTTGGTTTTTGGTTTTTGGTTTTTGGTTTTTGGTTTTTGGTTTTTGGTTTTTGGTTTTTGGTTTTTGGTTTTTTGGTTTTTGGTTTTTTGGTTTTGGTTTTTGGTTTTTGGTTTTTGGTTTTTGGTTTTTGGTTTTTGGTTTTTGGTTTTTGGTTTTTGGTTTTTGGTTTTTGGTTTTTCGTTTTTGGTTTTTGGTTTTGGGTTTTTGGTTTTTGGTTTTTGGTTTTTGGTTTTTTGTTTTTGGTTTTTGGTTTTTGGTTTTTGGTTTTTGGTTTTTGGTTTTTGGTTTTTGGTTTTTTGTTTTTGGTTTTTGGTTTTTGGTTTTTGGTTTTTGGTTTTTGGTTTTTGGTTTTTGGTTTTTGGTTTTTATTTTTTGGTTTTTGGTTTTTGGTTTTTGGTTTTTGGTTTTTGGTTTTTGGTTTTTAGTTTTTGGTTTTTGGTTTTTGGTTTTTGGTTTTTGGTTTTTGGTTTTTGGTTTTTTGTTTTTGGTTTTTGGTTTTTGGTTTTTGGTTTTTGGGTTTTGGTTTTTGGTTTTTGGTTTTTGGTTTTTGGTTTTTTGGTTTTTGGTTTTTGGCTTTTTGGTTTTTGGTTTTTGGTTTTTGGTTTTTGGTTTTTGGTTTTTGGTTTTTGGTTTTTGGTTTTTGGTTTTTGGTTTTTGGTTTTTGGTTTCTGGTATTTGGTTTTTGATTTTTGGTTTTTGGTTTTTGGTTTTTGGTTTTTGGTTTTTGGTTTTTGGTTTTGGTTTTTGGTTTTTGGTTTTTGGTTTTTGGTTTTTGGTTTTTGGTTTTTGGTTTTTGGTTTTTGGTTTTTGGTTTTGGTTTTTGGTTTTTGGTTTTTGGGTTTTGGTTTTTGGTTTTTGGTTTTTGGTTTTTGGTTTTTTGGTTTTTGGTTTTTGGCTTTTTGGTTTTTGGTTTTTGGTTTTTGGTTTTTGGTTTTTGGTTTTTGGTTTTCGGTTTTTGGTTTTTGGTTTTTGGTTTTTGGTTTTTGGTTTTTGGTTTTTGGTTTTTGGTTTTTGGTTTTTGATTTTTGTTTTTTGATTTTTGGTTTTTGGTTTTTGGTTTTTGGTTTTTAGTTTTTGATTTTTGGTTTTTGGTATTTTGGTTTTGGTTTTTGGTTTTTGGTTTTTGGTTTTTGGTTTTTGGTCTTTGGTTTTTGGTTTTTGGTTTTTGGTTTTTGGTTTTTGGTTTTTGGTTTTTGGTTTTTGGTTTTTGGTTTTTGGTTTTTGGTTTTTGGTTTTTGGTTTTTGGTTTTTGGTTTTTGGTTTTTGGCTTGTGGTTTTTGGTGTTTGGTTTTTGTTTTTTGGTTTTTGGTGTTTGGTTTTTGGTTTTTGGTTTTTGGCTTTTGGCTTTTGGTTTTTGGTTTTTGGTTCTTGGTTTTTAATTTTTGGTTTTTGGTTTTTGGTTTTTGGTTTTTGGTTTTGGTTTTTGGTTTTTGGTTTTGGTTTTTGGTTTTTGGTTTTTGGTTTTTGGTTTTTGGTTTTTGGTTTTTGGTTTTTGGTTTTTGGTTTTTGGTTTTTGGTTTTTGATTTTTGATTTTTGGTTTTTGGTTTTTGGTTTTTGGTTTTTGGTTTTTGGTTTTTGGTTTTTGGTTTTTGGTTTTTGGGTTTTTGGTTTTTGGTTTTTGGTTTTTGGTTTTTGGTTTTTGGTTTTTGGTTTTTGGTTTTTGGTTTTTGGTTTTTGGTTTTTGGTTTTTGGTTTTTGGTTTTTGGTTTTGGTTTTTGGTTTTTGGTTTTTGGTTTTTGGTTTTTGGTTTTTGGTTTTTGGTTTTTGGTGTTTGGTTTTTGGTTTTTGGTTTTTGGTTTTTGGTTTTTGGTTTTTGGTTTTTGGTTTTTGATTTTTGGTTTTTGGTTTTTGGTTTTTGGTTTTTGGTTTTTGGTTTTTGGTTTTCGGTTTTTGGTTTTTGGTTTTTGGTTTTTGGTTTTTGTTTTTGGTTTTTGGTTTTTGGTTTTGGTTTTTGGTTTTGGTTTTTGGTTTTTGGATTTTGGTTTTTGGTTTTTGGTTTTTGGTTTTGGTTTTTGGTTTTTGGATTTTGGTTTTTGGTTTTTGGTTTTTGGTTTTTGGTTTTTGGGTTTTTGGTTTTTGGTTTTTGGTTTTTGGTTTTTGGTTTTTGGTTTTTGGTTTTTGGTTTTTGGTTTTTGGTTTTTGGTTTTTGGTTTTTGGTTTTTGGTTTTTGGTTGTTGGTTTTTGGTTTTTGGTTTTTGGTTTTTGGTTTTTGGTTTTTGGTTTTTGGTTTTTGGTTTTTGGTTTTTGGTTTTTGGTTTTTGGTTTTTGGTTTTTGGTTTTTGGTTTTTGGTTTTTGGTTTTTGGTTTTTGGTTTTTGGTTTTTGGTTTTTGGTTTTTGGTTTTTGGTTTTTGGTTTTTGGTTTTTGGTTTTTGGTTTTTGGTATTTGGTTTTGGTTTTTGGTTTTTGGTTTTTGGTTTTTGGTTTTTGGTTTTTGGTTTTTGGTGTTTGGTTTTTGGTTTTTGGTTTTTGGTTTTTGGTTTTTGGTTTTTGGTTTTTGGTTTTTGGTTTTTGGTTTTTGGTTTTTGGTTTTTGGTTTTTGGTTTTTGGTTTTTGGTTTTTGGTTTTTGGTTTTGGTTTTTGGTTTTTGGATTTTGGTTTTTGGTTTTTGGTTTTTGGTTTTTGGTTTTTGGGTTTTTGGTTTTTGGTTTTTGGTTTTTGGTTTTTGGTTTTTGGTTTTTGGTTTTTGGTTTTTGGTTTTTGGTTTTTGGTTTTTGGTTTTTGGTTTTTGGTTGTTGGTTTTTGGTTTTTGGTTTTTGGTTTTTGGTTTTTGGTTTTTGGTTTTTGGTTTTTGGTTTTTGGTTTTTGGTTTTTGGTTTTTGGTTTTTGGTTTTTGGTTTTTGGTTTTTGGTTTTTGGTTTTTGGTTTTTGGTTTTTGGTTTTTGGTTTTTGGTTTTTGGTTTTTGGTTTTTGGTTTTTGGTTTTTGGTTTTTGGTTTTTGGTTTTTGGTATTTGGTTTTGGTTTTTGGTTTTTGGTTTTTGGTTTTTGGTTTTTGGTTTTTGGTTTTTGGTTTTTGGTGTTTGGTTTTTGGTTTTTGGTTTTTGGTTTTTGGTTTTTGGTTTTTGATTTTTGGTTTTTGGTTTTTGGTTTTTGGTTTTTGGTTTTTGGTTTTTGGTTTTCGGTTTTTGGTTTTTGGTTTTTGGTTTTTGGTTTTTGGTTTTTGTTTTTGGTTTTTGGTTTTTGGTTTTGGTTTTTGGTTTTTGGTTTTTGGTTTTTGGTTTTTGGTTTTTGGTTTTTGGTTTTTGGTTTTTGATTTTTGATTTTTGGTTTTTGGTTTTTGGTTTTTGGTTTTTGGTTTTTGGTTTTTGGTTTTTGGTTTTTGGTTTTTGGTTTTTGGGTTTTTGGTTTTTGGTTTTTGGTTTTTGGGTTTTTGGTTTTTGGTTTTTGGTTTTTGGTTTTTGGTTTTTGGTTTTTGGTTTTTGGTTTTTGGTTTTTGGTTTTTGGTTTTTGGTTTTTGGTTTTTGGTTTTTGGTTTTTGGTTTTTGGTTTTTGGTTTTTGGTTTTTGGTTTTTGGTTTTTGGTTTTTGGTTTTTGGTTTTCGGTTTTTGGTTTTTGGTTTTTGGTTTTTGGTTTTTGGTTTTTGGTTTTTGGTTTTTGGTTTTTGGTTTTTGGTTTTTGGTTTTTGGTTTTTGGTTTTTGGTTTTTGGTTTTTGGTTTTTGGTTTTTGGTTTTTGGTTTTTCGTTTTTGGTTTTTGGTTTTTGGTTTTTGGTTTTTGGTTTTTTGGTTTTTGGTTTTTGGTTTTTGGTTTTTGGTTTTTGGTTTTTGGTTTTTGGTTTTTGGTTTTTGGTTTTTGGTTTTTGGTTTTTGGTTTTTGGTTTTTGGTTTTTGTGTTTTTGGTTTTTGGTTTTTGGTTTTTGGTTTTTGGTTTTTGGTTTTTGGTTTTTGGTTTTTGGTTTTTGGTTTTTGGTTTTAGGTTTTTGGTTTTTGGTTTTTGGTTTTTGGTTTTTGGTTTTTGGTTTTTGGTTTTTGGTTTTTGGTTTTTGGTTTTTGGTTTTGGTTTTTGGTTTTTGGTTTTTGGTTTTTGGTTTTTGGTTTTTGGTTTTTGGTTTTTGGTTTTGGTTTTTGGTTTTTGGTTTTTGGTTTTTGGTTTTTGGTTTTTGGTTTTTGGTTTTTGGTTTTTTGGTTTTTGGCTTTTTGGTTTTTGGTTTTTGGTTTTTGGTTTTTGGTTTTTGGTTTTTGGTTTTTGGTTTTTGGTTTTTGGTTTTTGGTTTTTGGTTTTTGGTTTTTGGTTTTTGGTTTTTGATTTTTGGTTTTTGATTTTTGGTTTTTGGTTTTTGGTTTTTGGTTTTTGGTTTTTGGTTTTTGGTTTTTGGTTTTTGGTTTTTGGTTTTTGGTTTTTGGTTTTTTGTTTTTGGTTTTTGGTTTTTGGTTTTTGGTTTTTGGCTTTGGTTTTTGGCTTTGGTTTTTGGTTTTTGGTTTTTGGTTTCTGGTTTTTGGTTTTTGGTTTTTTTGGTTTTTTGGTTTTTTGGTTTTTGGTTTTTGGTTTTTGGTTTTTGGTTTTTGGTTTTTGGTTTTTGGTTTTTGGTTTTTGGTTTTCGGATTTTGGTTTTTGGTTTTTGGTTTTTGGTTTTTGGTTTTTGGTTTTTTGTTTTTGGTTTTTGGTTTTTGGTTTTTGGCTTTGGTTTTTGGTTTTTGGTTTTTGGTTTCTGGTTTTTGGTTTTTGGTTTTTGGTTTTTTGGTTTTTTGGTTTTTGGTTTTTGGTTTTTGGTTTTTGGTTTTTGGTTTTTGGCTTTGGTTTTTGGCTTTGGTTTTTGGTTTTTGGTTTTTGGTTTCTGGTTTTTGGTTTTTGGTTTTTGGTTTTTTGTTTTTGGTTTTTGGTTTTTGGTTTTTGGCTTTGGTTTTTGGCTTTGGTTTTTGGTTTTTGGTTTTTGGTTTTTGGTTTTTGGTTTTTGGTTTTTGGTTTCTGGTTTTTGGTTTTTGGTTTTTGGTTTTTGGTTTTTGGTTTTTGGTTTTTGGTTTTTGGTTTTTGGTTTTCGGATTTTGGTTTTTGGTTTTTGGTTTTTGGTTTTTGGTTTTTGGTTTTTTGTTTTTGGTTTTTGGTTTTTGGTTTTTGGCTTTGGTTTTTGGCTTTGGTTTTTGGTTTTTGGTTTTTGGTTTCTGGTTTTTGGTTTTTGGTTTTTTTGGTTTTTTGGTTTTTTGGTTTTTGGTTTTTGGTTTTTGGTTTTTGGTTTTTGGTTTTTGGTTTTTGGTTTTTGGTTTTTGGTTTTCGGATTTTGGTTTTTGGTTTTTGGTTTTTGGTTTTTGGTTTTTGGTTTTTTGTTTTTGGTTTTTGGTTTTTGGTTTTTGGCTTTGGTTTTTGGTTTTTGGTTTTTGGTTTCTGGTTTTTGGTTTTTGGTTTTTTTGGTTTTTTGGTTTTTTGGTTTTTGGTTTTTGGTTTTTGGTTTTTGGTTTTTGGTTTTTGGTTTTTGGTTTTTGGTTTTTGGTTTTTGGTTTTTGGTTTTTGGTTTTTGGTTTTTGGTTTTTGGTTTTTGGTTTTTGGTTTTTTGGTTTTTGGTTTTTGGTTTTTGGTTTTTGGTTTTTGGTTTTTGGTTTTTGGTTTTTGGTTTTTGGTTTTTGGTTTTTGGTTTTTGGTTTTTGGTTTTTGGTTTTTGTGTTTTTGGTTTTTGGTTTTTGGTTTTTGGTTTTTGGTTTTTGGTTTTTGGTTTTTGGTTTTTGGTTTTTGGTTTTTGGTTTTAGGTTTTTGGTTTTTGGTTTTTGGTTTTTGGTTTTTGGTTTTTGGTTTTCGGATTTTGGTTTTTGGTTTTTGGTTTTTGGTTTTTGGTTTTTGGTTTTTGGTTTTGGTTTTTGGTTTTTGGTTTTTGGTTTTTGGTTTTTGGTTTTTGGTTTTTGGTTTTTGGTTTTTTGGTTTTTGGCTTTTTGGTTTTTGGTTTTTGGTTTTTGGTTTTTGGTTTTTGGTTTTTGGTTTTTGGTTTTTGGTTTTTGGTTTTTGGTTTTTGGTTTTTGGTTTTTGGTTTTTGGTTTTTGGTTTTTGATTTTTGGTTTTTGATTTTTGGTTTTTGGTTTTTGGTTTTTGGTTTTTGGTTTTTGGTTTTTGGTTTTTGGTTTTTGGTTTTTGGTTTTTGGTTTTTGGTTTTTTGTTTTTGGTTTTTGGTTTTTGGTTTTTGGCTTTGGTTTTTGGCTTTGGTTTCTGGTTTTTGGTTTTTGGTTTCTGGTTTTTGGTTTTTGGTTTTTTTGGTTTTTTGGTTTTTTGGTTTTTGGTTTTTGGTTTTTGGTTTTTGGTTTTTGGTTTTTGGTTTTTGGTTTTTGGTTTTTGGTTTTCGGATTTTGGTTTTTGGTTTTTGGTTTTTGGTTTTTGGTTTTTGGTTTTTGGTTTTTGGTTTGTGGTTTGTGGTTTTTGGTTCTTGTTTTTTGGTTTTTGGTGTTTGGTTTTTGGTTTTTGGTTTTTGGCTTTTGGTTTTTGGTTTTTGGTTCTTGGTTTTTGGTTTTTGATTTTTTGTATTTGTACTTGGTTTTTGGTTTTTGGTTTTTGGTTTTTTGGTTTTGGGTTTTGGTTTTTGGTTTTTGGTTTTTGGTTTTTGGTTTTTGGTTTTTGGTTTTGGTTTTTGGTTTTTGGTTTTTGGTTTTTGGTTTTTGGTTTTTGGTTTTTGGTTTTTGGTTTGTGGTTTTGGTTTTTGGTTTTTGGTTTGTGGTTTTTGGTTTTTGGTTTTTGGTTTTTGGTTTTTGGTTTTTGGTTTTTGGTTTTTGGTTTTTGGTTTTTGGTTTTTGGTTTTTGGTTTTTGGTTTTTGGTTTTCGGTTTTTGGTTTTTGGTTTTTGGTTTTTGGTTTTTGGTTTTTGGTTTTTGGTTTTTGGTTTTTGGTTTTTGGTTTTTGGTTTTTGGTTTTTGGTTTTTGGTTTTTGGTTTTTGGTTTTTGGTTTTTGGTTTTTGTTTTTGGTTTTTGGTTTTTCGTTTTTGGTTTTTGGTTTTTGGTTTTTGGTTTTTGGTTTTTTGGTTTTTGGTTTTTGGTTTTTGGTTTTTGGTTTTTGGTTTTTGGTTTTTGGTTTTTGGTTTTTGGTTTTTGGTTTTTGGTTTTTGGTTTTTGGTTTTTGGTTTTTGTGTTTTTGGTTTTTGGTTTTTGGTTTTTGGTTTTTGGTTTTTGGTTTTTGGTTTTTGGTTTTTGGTTTTTGGTTTTTGGTTTTAGGTTTTTGGTTTTTGGTTTTTGGTTTTTGGTTTTTGGTTTTTGGTTTTTGGTTTTTGGTTTTTGGTTTTTGGTTTTTGGTTTTGGTTTTTGGTTTTTGGTTTTTGGTTTTTGGTTTTTGGTTTTTGGTTTTTGGTTTTTGGTTTTGGTTTTTGGTTTTTGGTTTTTGGTTTTTGGTTTTTGGTTTTTGGTTTTTGGTTTTTTGGTTTTTGGCTTTTTGGTTTTTGGTTTTTGGTTTTTGGTTTTTGGTTTTTGGTTTTTGGTTTTTGGTTTTTGGTTTTTGGTTTTTGGTTTTTGGTTTTTGGTTTTTGGTTTTTGGTTTTTGATTTTTGGTTTTTGATTTTTGGTTTTTGGTTTTTGGTTTTTGGTTTTTGGTTTTTGGTTTTTGGTTTTTGGTTTTTGGTTTTTGGTTTTTGGTTTTTGGTTTTTTGTTTTTGGTTTTTGGTTTTTGGTTTTTGGCTTTGGTTTTTGGCTTTGGTTTTTGGTTTTTGGTTTTTGGTTTCTGGTTTTTGGTTTTTGGTTTTTTTGGTTTTTTGGTTTTTTGGTTTTTGGTTTTTGGTTTTTGGTTTTTGGTTTTTGGTTTTTGGTTTTTGGTTTTTGGTTTTTGGTTTTCGGATTTTGGTTTTTGGTTTTTGGTTTTTGGTTTTTGGTTTTTGGTTTTTTGTTTTTGGTTTTTGGTTTTTGGTTTTTGGCTTTGGTTTTTGGTTTTTGGTTTTTGGTTTCTGGTTTTTGGTTTTTGGTTTTTTGGTTTTTTGGTTTTTTGGTTTTTGGTTTTTGGTTTTTGGTTTTTGGTTTTTGGTTTTTGGCTTTGGTTTTTGGCTTTGGTTTTTGGTTTTTGGTTTTTGGTTTCTGGTTTTTGGTTTTTGGTTTTGGTTTTTTGTTTTTGGTTTTTGGTTTTTGGTTTTTGGCTTTGGTTTTTGGCTTTGGTTTTTGGTTTTTGGTTTTTGGTTTTTGGTTTTTGGTTTTTGGTTTTTGGTTTCTGGTTTTTGGTTTTTGGTTTTTGGTTTTTGGTTTTTGGTTTTTGGTTTTTGGTTTTTGGTTTTTGGTTTTTCGGATTTTGGTTTTTGGTTTTTGGTTTTTGGTTTTTGGTTTTTGGTTTTTTGTTTTTGGTTTTTGGTTTTTGGTTTTTGGCTTTGGTTTTTGGCTTTGGTTTTTTGGTTTTTGGTTTTTGGTTTCTGGTTTTTGGTTTTTGGTTTTTTTGGTTTTTTGGTTTTTTGGTTTTTGGTTTTTGGTTTTTGGTTTTTGGTTTTTGGTTTTTGGTTTTTGGTTTTTGGTTTTTGGTTTTCGGATTTTGGTTTTTGGTTTTTGGTTTTTGGTTTTTGGTTTTTGGTTTTTGTTTTTGGTTTTTGGTTTTTTGGTTTTTGGCTTTGGTTTTTGGTTTTTGGTTTTTGGTTTCTGGTTTTTGGTTTTTGGTTTTTTTGGTTTTTTGGTTTTTTGGTTTTTGGTTTTTGGTTTTTGGTTTTT
>OZ017740.1:66219527-66324527 GCA_963969285.1 Odontomyia ornata
TTTTGGTTTTTGGTTTTTGGTTTTTGGTTTTTGGGTTTTGGTTTTTGGTTTTTGGTTTTTGGTTTTTGGTTTTTTGGTTTTTGGTTTTTGGCTTTTTGGTTTTTGGTTTTTGGTTTTTGGTTTTTGGTTTTTGGTTTTTGGTTTTTGGTTTTTGGTTTTTGGTTTTTGGTTTTTGGTTTTTGGTTTCTGGTATTTGGTTTTTGATTTTTGGTTTTTGGTTTTTGGTTTTTGGTTTTTGGTTTTTGGTTTTTGGTTTTGGTTTTTGGTTTTTGGTTTTTGGTTTTTGGTTTTTGGTTTTTGGTTTTTGGTTTTTGGTTTTTGGTTTTTGGTTTTGGTTTTTGGTTTTTGGTTTTTGGGTTTTGGTTTTTGGTTTTTGGTTTTTGGTTTTTGGTTTTTTGGTTTTTGGTTTTTGGCTTTTTGGTTTTTGGTTTTTGGTTTTTGGTTTTTGGTTTTTGGTTTTTGGTTTTCGGTTTTTGGTTTTTGGTTTTTGGTTTTTGGTTTTTGGTTTTTGGTTTTTGGTTTTTGGTTTTTGGTTTTTGATTTTTGTTTTTTGATTTTTGGTTTTTGGTTTTTGGTTTTTGGTTTTTAGTTTTTGATTTTTGGTTTTTGGTATTTTGGTTTTGGTTTTTGGTTTTTGGTTTTTGGTTTTTGGTTTTTGGTCTTTGGTTTTTGGTTTTTGGTTTTTGGTTTTTGGTTTTTGGTTTTTGGTTTTTGGTTTTTGGTTTTTGGTTTTTGGTTTTTGGTTTTTGGTTTTTGGTTTTTGGTTTTTGGTTTTTGGTTTTTGGCTTGTGGTTTTTGGTGTTTGGTTTTTGTTTTTTGGTTTTTGGTGTTTGGTTTTTGGTTTTTGGTTTTTGGCTTTTGGCTTTTGGTTTTTGGTTTTTGGTTCTTGGTTTTTAATTTTTGGTTTTTGGTTTTTGGTTTTTGGTTTTTGGTTTTGGTTTTTGGTTTTTGGTTTTGGTTTTTGGTTTTTGGTTTTTGGTTTTTGGTTTTTGGTTTTTGGTTTTTGGTTTTTGGTTTTTGGTTTTTGGTTTTTGGTTTTTGATTTTTGATTTTTGGTTTTTGGTTTTTGGTTTTTGGTTTTTGGTTTTTGGTTTTTGGTTTTTGGTTTTTGGTTTTTGGGTTTTTGGTTTTTGGTTTTTGGTTTTTGGTTTTTGGTTTTTGGTTTTTGGTTTTTGGTTTTTGGTTTTTGGTTTTTGGTTTTTGGTTTTTGGTTTTTGGTTTTTGGTTTTGGTTTTTGGTTTTTGGTTTTTGGTTTTTGGTTTTTGGTTTTTGGTTTTTGGTTTTTGGTGTTTGGTTTTTGGTTTTTGGTTTTTGGTTTTTGGTTTTTGGTTTTTGGTTTTTGGTTTTTGATTTTTGGTTTTTGGTTTTTGGTTTTTGGTTTTTGGTTTTTGGTTTTTGGTTTTCGGTTTTTGGTTTTTGGTTTTTGGTTTTTGGTTTTTGTTTTTGGTTTTTGGTTTTTGGTTTTGGTTTTTGGTTTTGGTTTTTGGTTTTTGGATTTTGGTTTTTGGTTTTTGGTTTTTGGTTTTGGTTTTTGGTTTTTGGATTTTGGTTTTTGGTTTTTGGTTTTTGGTTTTTGGTTTTTGGGTTTTTGGTTTTTGGTTTTTGGTTTTTGGTTTTTGGTTTTTGGTTTTTGGTTTTTGGTTTTTGGTTTTTGGTTTTTGGTTTTTGGTTTTTGGTTTTTGGTTTTTGGTTGTTGGTTTTTGGTTTTTGGTTTTTGGTTTTTGGTTTTTGGTTTTGGTTTTTGGTTTTTGGTTTTTGGTTTTTGGTTTTTGGTTTTTGGTTTTTGGTTTTTGGTTTTGGTTTTTGGTTTTGGTTTTTGGTTTTTGGTTTTTGGTTTTTGGTTTTTGGTTTTTGGTTTTTGGTTTTTGGTTTTTGGTTTTTGGTTTTTGGTTTTTGGTATTTGGTTTTGGTTTTTGGTTTTTGGTTTTTGGTTTTTGGTTTTTGGTTTTTGGTTTTTGGTGTTTGGTTTTTGGTTTTTGGTTTTTGGTTTTTGGTTTTTGGTTTTTGGTTTTTGGTTTTTGGTTTTTGGTTTTTGGTTTTTGGTTTTTGGTTTTTGGTTTTTGGTTTTTGGTTTTTGGTTTTGGTTTTGGTTTTTGGTTTTTGGATTTTGGTTTTTGGTTTTTGGTTTTTGGTTTTTGGTTTTTGGTTTTTGGTTTTTGGTTTTTGGTTTTTGGTTTTTGGTTTTTGGTTTTTGGTTTTTGGTTTTTGGTTTTTGGTTTTTGGTTTTTGGTTGTTGGTTTTTGGTTTTTGGTTTTTGGTTTTTGGTTTTTGGTTTTTGGTTTTTGGTTTTTGGTTTTTGGTTTTTGGTTTTTGGTTTTTGGTTTTTGGTTTTTGGTTTTTGGTTTTTGGTTTTTGGTTTTTGGTTTTTGGTTTTTGGTTTTTGGTTTTTGGTTTTTGGTTTTTGGTTTTTGGTTTTTGGTTTTTGGTTTTTGGTTTTTGGTTTTTGGTATTTGGTTTTGGTTTTTGGTTTTTGGTTTTTGGTTTTTGGTTTTTGGTTTTTGGTTTTTGGTTTTTGGTGTTTGGTTTTTGGTTTTTGGTTTTTGGTTTTTGGTTTTTGGTTTTTGATTTTTGGTTTTTGGTTTTTGGTTTTTGGTTTTTGGTTTTTGGTTTTTGGTTTTCGGTTTTTGGTTTTTGGTTTTTGGTTTTTGGTTTTTGGTTTTTGGTTTTTGGTTTTTGGTTTTTGGTTTTGGTTTTTGGTTTTTGGTTTTTGGTTTTTGGTTTTTGGTTTTTGGTTTTTGGTTTTTGGTTTTTGGTTTTTGATTTTTGATTTTTGGTTTTTGGTTTTTGGTTTTTGGTTTTTGGTTTTTGGTTTTTGGTTTTTGGTTTTTGGTTTTTGGTTTTTGGGTTTTTGGTTTTTGGTTTTTGGTTTTTGGGTTTTTGGTTTTTGGTTTTTGGTTTTTGGTTTTTGGTTTTTGGTTTTTGGTTTTTGGTTTTTGGTTTTTGGTTTTTGGTTTTTGGTTTTTGGTTTTTGGTTTTTGGTTTTTGGTTTTTGGTTTTTGGTTTTTGGTTTTTGGTTTTTGGTTTTTGGTTTTTGGTTTTTGGTTTTTCGGTTTTTGGTTTTTGGTTTTTGGTTTTGGTTTTTGGTTTTTGGTTTTTGGTTTTTGGTTTTTGGTTTTTGGTTTTTGGTTTTTGGTTTTTGGTTTTTGGTTTTTGGTTTTTGGTTTTTGGTTTTTGGTTTTTGGTTTTTCGTTTTTGGTTTTTGGTTTTTGGTTTTTGGTTTTTGGTTTTTTGGTTTTTGGTTTTTGGTTTTTGGTTTTTGGTTTTTGGTTTTTGGTTTTTGGTTTTTGGTTTTTGGTTTTTGGTTTTGGTTTTTGGTTTTTGGTTTTTGGTTTTTGTGTTTTTGGTTTTTGGTTTTTGGTTTTTGGTTTTTGGTTTTTGGTTTTTGGTTTTTGGTTTTTGGTTTTTGGTTTTTGGTTTTAGGTTTTTGGTTTTTGGTTTTTGGTTTTTGGTTTTTGGTTTTTGGTTTTTGGTTTTTGGTTTTTGGTTTTTGGTTTTTGGTTTTGGTTTTTGGTTTTTGGTTTTTGGTTTTTGGTTTTTGGTTTTTGGTTTTTGGTTTTTGGTTTTGGTTTTTGGTTTTTGGTTTTTGGTTTTTGGTTTTTGGTTTTTGGTTTTTGGTTTTTGGTTTTTTGGTTTTTGGCTTTTTGGTTTTTGGTTTTTGGTTTTTGGTTTTTGGTTTTTGGTTTTTGGTTTTTGGTTTTTGGTTTTTGGTTTTTGGTTTTTGGTTTTTGGTTTTTGGTTTTTGGTTTTTGATTTTTGGTTTTTGATTTTTGGTTTTTGGTTTTTGGTTTTTGGTTTTTGGTTTTTGGTTTTTGGTTTTTGGTTTTTGGTTTTTGGTTTTTGGTTTTTGGTTTTTTGTTTTTGGTTTTTGGTTTTTGGTTTTTGGTTTTTGGCTTTGGTTTTTGGCTTTGGTTTTTGGTTTTTGGTTTTTGGTTTCTGGTTTTTGGTTTTTGGTTTTTTTGGTTTTTTGGTTTTTTGGTTTTTGGTTTTTGGTTTTTGGTTTTTGGTTTTTGGTTTTTGGTTTTTGGTTTTTGGTTTTTGGTTTTCGGATTTTGGTTTTTGGTTTTTGGTTTTTGGTTTTTGGTTTTTGGTTTTTTGTTTTTGGTTTTTGGTTTTTGGTTTTTGGCTTTGGTTTTTGGTTTTTGGTTTTTGGTTTCTGGTTTTTGGTTTTTGGTTTTTGGTTTTTTGGTTTTTTGGTTTTTGGTTTTTGGTTTTTGGTTTTTGGTTTTTGGTTTTTGGCTTTGGTTTTTGGCTTTGGTTTTTGGTTTTTGGTTTTTGGTTTCTGGTTTTTGGTTTTTGGTTTTTGGTTTTTTGTTTTTGGTTTTTGGTTTTTGGTTTTTGGCTTTGGTTTTTGGCTTTGGTTTTTGGTTTTTGGTTTTTGGTTTTTGGTTTTTGGTTTTTGGTTTTTGGTTTCTGGTTTTTGGTTTTTGGTTTTTGGTTTTTGGTTTTTGGTTTTTGGTTTTTGGTTTTTGGTTTTTGGTTTTCGGATTTTGGTTTTTGGTTTTTGGTTTTTGGTTTTTGGTTTTTGGTTTTTTGTTTTTGGTTTTTGGTTTTTGGTTTTTGGCTTTGGTTTTTGGCTTTGGTTTTTGGTTTTTGGTTTTTGGTTTCTGGTTTTTGGTTTTTGGTTTTTTTGGTTTTTTGGTTTTTTGGTTTTTGGTTTTTGGTTTTTGGTTTTTGGTTTTTGGTTTTTGGTTTTTGGTTTTTGGTTTTTGGTTTTCGGATTTTGGTTTTTGGTTTTTGGTTTTTGGTTTTTGGTTTTTGGTTTTTTGTTTTTGGTTTTTGGTTTTTGGTTTTTGGCTTTGGTTTTTGGTTTTTGGTTTTTGGTTTCTGGTTTTTGGTTTTTGGTTTTTTTGGTTTTTTGGTTTTTTGGTTTTTGGTTTTTGGTTTTTGGTTTTTGGTTTTTGGTTTTTGGTTTTTGGTTTTTGGTTTTTGGTTTTTGGTTTTTGGTTTTTGGTTTTTGGTTTTTGGTTTTTGGTTTTTGGTTTTTGGTTTTTTGGTTTTTGGTTTTTGGTTTTTGGTTTTTGGTTTTTGGTTTTTGGTTTTTGGTTTTTGGTTTTTGGTTTTTGGTTTTTGGTTTTTGGTTTTTGGTTTTTGGTTTTTGTGTTTTTGGTTTTTGGTTTTTGGTTTTTGGTTTTTGGTTTTTGGTTTTTGGTTTTTGGTTTTTGGTTTTTGGTTTTTGGTTTTAGGTTTTTGGTTTTTGGTTTTTGGTTTTTGGTTTTTGGTTTTTGGTTTTCGGATTTTGGTTTTTGGTTTTTGGTTTTTGGTTTTTGGTTTTTGGTTTTTGGTTTTGGTTTTTGGTTTTTGGTTTTTGGTTTTTGGTTTTTGGTTTTTGGTTTTTGGTTTTTGGTTTTTTGGTTTTTGGCTTTTTGGTTTTTGGTTTTTGGTTTTTGGTTTTTGGTTTTTGGTTTTTGGTTTTTGGTTTTTGGTTTTTGGTTTTTGGTTTTTGGTTTTTGGTTTTTGGTTTTTGGTTTTTGGTTTTTGATTTTTGGTTTTTGATTTTTGGTTTTTGGTTTTTGGTTTTTGGTTTTTGGTTTTTGGTTTTTGGTTTTTGGTTTTTGGTTTTTGGTTTTTGGTTTTTGGTTTTTTGTTTTTGGTTTTTGGTTTTTGGTTTTTGGCTTTGGTTTTTGGCTTTGGTTTCTGGTTTTTGGTTTTTGGTTTCTGGTTTTTGGTTTTTGGTTTTTTTGGTTTTTTGGTTTTTTGGTTTTTGGTTTTTGGTTTTTGGTTTTTGGTTTTTGGTTTTTGGTTTTTGGTTTTTGGTTTTTGGTTTTCGGATTTTGGTTTTTGGTTTTTGGTTTTTGGTTTTTGGTTTTTGGTTTTTGGTTTTTGGTTTGTGGTTTGTGGTTTTTGGTTCTTGTTTTTTGGTTTTTGGTGTTTGGTTTTTGGTTTTTGGTTTTTGGCTTTTGGTTTTTGGTTTTTGGTTCTTGGTTTTTGGTTTTTGATTTTTTGTATTTGTACTTGGTTTTTGGTTTTTGGTTTTTGGTTTTTTGGTTTTGGGTTTTGGTTTTTGGTTTTTGGTTTTTGGTTTTTGGTTTTTGGTTTTTGGTTTTGGTTTTTGGTTTTTGGTTTTTGGTTTTTGGTTTTTGGTTTTTGGTTTTTGGTTTTTGGTTTGTGGTTTTGGTTTTTGGTTTTTGGTTTGTGGTTTTTGGTTTTTGGTTTTTGGTTTTTGGTTTTTGGTTTTTGGTTTTTGGTTTTTGGTTTTTGGTTTTTGGTTTTTGGTTTTTGGTTTTTGGTTTTTGGTTTTCGGTTTTTGGTTTTTGGTTTTTGGTTTTTGGTTTTTGGTTTTTGGTTTTTGGTTTTTGGTTTTTGGTTTTTGGTTTTTGGTTTTTGGTTTTTGGTTTTTGGTTTTTGGTTTTTGGTTTTTGGTTTTTGGTTTTTGTTTTTGGTTTTTGGTTTTTCGTTTTTGGTTTTTGGTTTTTGGTTTTTGGTTTTTGGTTTTTTGGTTTTTGGTTTTTGGTTTTTGGTTTTTGGTTTTTGGTTTTTGGTTTTTGGTTTTTGGTTTTTGGTTTTTGGTTTTTGGTTTTTGGTTTTTGGTTTTTGGTTTTTGTGTTTTTGGTTTTTGGTTTTTGGTTTTTGGTTTTTGGTTTTTGGTTTTTGGTTTTTGGTTTTTGGTTTTTGGTTTTTGGTTTTTGGTTTTTGGTTTTTGGTTTTTGGTTTTTGGTTTTTGGTTTTTGGTTTTTGGTTTTTGGTTTTTGGTTTTTGGTTTTTGGTTTTGGTTTTTGGTTTTTGGTTTTTGGTTTTTGGTTTTTGGTTTTTGGTTTTTGGTTTTTGGTTTTGGTTTTTGGTTTTTGGTTTTTGGTTTTTGGTTTTTGGTTTTTGGTTTTTGGTTTTTTGGTTTTTGGCTTTTTGGTTTTTGGTTTTTGGTTTTTGGTTTTGGTTTTTGGTTTTTGGTTTTTGGTTTTTGGTTTTTGGTTTTTGGTTTTTGGTTTTTGGTTTTTGGTTTTTGGTTTTTGATTTTTGGTTTTTGATTTTTGGTTTTTGGTTTTTGGTTTTTGGTTTTTGGTTTTTGGTTTTTGGTTTTTGGTTTTTGGTTTTTGGTTTTTGGTTTTTGGTTTTTTGTTTTTGGTTTTTGGTTTTTGGTTTTTGGCTTTGGTTTTTGGCTTTGGTTTTTGGTTTTTGGTTTTTGGTTTCTGGTTTTTGGTTTTTGGTTTTTTTGGTTTTTTGGTTTTTTGGTTTTTGGTTTTTGGTTTTTGGTTTTTGGTTTTTGGTTTTTGGTTTTTGGTTTTTGGTTTTTGGTTTTCGGATTTTGGTTTTTGGTTTTTGGTTTTTGGTTTTTGGTTTTTGGTTTTTTGTTTTTGGTTTTTGGTTTTTGGTTTTTGGCTTTGGTTTTTGGTTTTTGGTTTTTGGTTTCTGGTTTTTGGTTTTTGGTTTTTGGTTTTTTGGTTTTTTGGTTTTTGGTTTTTGGTTTTTGGTTTTTGGTTTTTGGTTTTTGGCTTTGGTTTTTGGCTTTGGTTTTTGGTTTTTGGTTTTTGGTTTCTGGTTTTTGGTTTTTGGTTTTTGGTTTTTTGTTTTTGGTTTTTGGTTTTTGGTTTTTGGCTTTGGTTTTTGGCTTTGGTTTTTGGTTTTTGGTTTTTGGTTTTTGGTTTTTGGTTTTTGGTTTTTGGTTTCTGGTTTTTGGTTTTTGGTTTTTGGTTTTTGGTTTTTGGTTTTTGGTTTTTGGTTTTTGGTTTTTGGTTTTCGGATTTTGGTTTTTGGTTTTTGGTTTTTGGTTTTTGGTTTTTGGTTTTTTGTTTTTGGTTTTTGGTTTTTGGTTTTTGGCTTTGGTTTTTGGCTTTGGTTTTTGGTTTTTGGTTTTTGGTTTCTGGTTTTTGGTTTTTGGTTTTTTTGGTTTTTTGGTTTTTTGGTTTTTGGTTTTTGGTTTTTGGTTTTTGGTTTTTGGTTTTTGGTTTTTGGTTTTTGGTTTTTGGTTTTCGGATTTTGGTTTTTGGTTTTTGGTTTTTGGTTTTTGGTTTTTGGTTTTTTGTTTTTGGTTTTTGGTTTTTGGTTTTTGGCTTTGGTTTTTGGTTTTTGGTTTTTGGTTTCTGGTTTTTGGTTTTTGGTTTTTTTGGTTTTTTGGTTTTTTGGTTTTTGGTTTTTGGTTTTTGGTTTTTGGTTTTTGGTTTTTGGTTTTTGGTTTTTGGTTTTTGGTTTTTGGTTTTTGGTTTTTGGTTTTTGGTTTTTGGTTTTTGGTTTTTGGTTTTTGGTTTTTTGGTTTTTGGTTTTTGGTTTTTGGTTTTTGGTTTTTGGTTTTTGGTTTTTGGTTTTTGGTTTTTGGTTTTTGGTTTTTGGTTTTTGGTTTTTGGTTTTTGGTTTTTGTGTTTTTGGTTTTTGGTTTTTGGTTTTTGGTTTTTGGTTTTTGGTTTTTGGTTTTTGGTTTTTGGTTTTTGGTTTTTGGTTTTAGGTTTTTGGTTTTTGGTTTTTGGTTTTTGGTTTTTGGTTTTTGGTTTTCGGATTTTGGTTTTTGGTTTTTGGTTTTTGGTTTTTGGTTTTTGGTTTTTGGTTTTGGTTTTTGGTTTTTGGTTTTTGGTTTTTGGTTTTTGGTTTTTGGTTTTTGGTTTTTGGTTTTTTGGTTTTTGGCTTTTTGGTTTTTGGTTTTTGGTTTTTGGTTTTTGGTTTTTGGTTTTTGGTTTTTGGTTTTTGGTTTTTGGTTTTTGGTTTTTGGTTTTTGGTTTTTGGTTTTTGGTTTTTGGTTTTTGATTTTTGGTTTTTGATTTTTGGTTTTTGGTTTTTGGTTTTTGGTTTTTGGTTTTTGGTTTTTGGTTTTTGGTTTTTGGTTTTTGGTTTTTGGTTTTTGGTTTTTTGTTTTTGGTTTTTGGTTTTTGGTTTTTGGCTTTGGTTTTTGGCTTTGGTTTCTGGTTTTTGGTTTTTGGTTTCTGGTTTTTGGTTTTTGGTTTTTTTGGTTTTTTGGTTTTTTGGTTTTTGGTTTTTGGTTTTTGGTTTTTGGTTTTTGGTTTTTGGTTTTTGGTTTTTGGTTTTTGGTTTTCGGATTTTGGTTTTTGGTTTTTGGTTTTTGGTTTTTGGTTTTTGGTTTTTGGTTTTTGGTTTGTGGTTTGTGGTTTTTGGTTCTTGTTTTTTGGTTTTTGGTGTTTGGTTTTTGGTTTTTGGTTTTTGGCTTTTGGTTTTTGGTTTTTGGTTCTTGGTTTTTGGTTTTTGATTTTTTGTATTTGTACTTGGTTTTTGGTTTTTGGTTTTTGGTTTTTTGGTTTTGGGTTTTGGTTTTTGGTTTTTGGTTTTTGGTTTTTGGTTTTTGGTTTTTGGTTTTGGTTTTTGGTTTTTGGTTTTTGGTTTTTGGTTTTTGGTTTTTGGTTTTTGGTTTTTGGTTTGTGGTTTTGGTTTTTGGTTTTTGGTTTGTGGTTTTTGGTTTTTGGTTTTTGTTTTTTGGTTTTTGGTGTTTGGTTTTTGGTTTTTGGTTTTTGGCTTTTGGTTTTTGGTTTTTGGTTCTTGGTTTTTGGTTTTTGATTTGTGGTATTTGTACTTGGTTTTTGGTTTTTGGTTTTTGGTTTTTGGTTTTTTGGTTTTGGTTTTTGGTTTTTGGTTTTTGGTTTTTGGTTTTTGGTTTTTGGTTTTTGGTTTTTGGTTTTGGTTTTTGGTTTTTGGTTTTTGGTTTTTGGTTTTTGGTTTTTGTTTTTTGGTTTTTGGTTTTTGGTTTTTGTTTTTTGGTTTTGGTTTTTGGTTTTTGGTTTTTGGTTTTTGGTTTTTGTTTTTTGGTTTTGGTTTTTGGTTTTTGGTTTTTGGTTTTTGGTTTTTGCTTTTTGGTTTTTGGTTTTTGGTTTTTGGTTTTTGGTTTTTGGTTTTTGGTTTTTGGTTTTTGGTTTTTGGTTTTTGATTTTTGGTTTTTGATTTTTGGTTTTTGGTTTTTGGTTTTTGGTTTTTGGTTTTTGGTTTTTGGTTTTTGGTTTTTGGTTTTTTGTTTTTGGTTTTTGGTTTTTGGTTTTTGGCTTTGGTTTTTGGCTTTGGTTTTTGGTTTTTGGTTTTTGGTTTCTGGTTTTAGGTTTTTGGTTTTTGGTTTTTTTGGTTTTTTGGTTTTTTGGTTTTTTGGTTTTTGGTTTTTGATTTTTGGTTTTTGGTTTTTGGTTTTTGGTTTTTGATTTTTGGTTTTTGGTATTTTGGTTTTGGTTTTTGGTTTTTGGTTTTTGGTTTTTGGTTTTTGGTTTTTGGTTTTTGGTTTTTGGTTTTTGGTTTTTGGTTTTTGGTTTTTGGTTTTTGGTTTTTGGTTTTTGGTTTTTGGTTTTTGGTTTTTGGTTTTTGTTTTTTGGTTTTTGGTTTTTGGTTTTTGGTTTTTGGTTTGTGGTTTTTGGTTTTTGGTTTTTGTTTTTTTGGTTTTTGGTGTTTGATTTTTGGTTTTTGGTTTTTGGCTTTTGGTTTTTGGTTTTTGGTTCATGGTTTTTGGTTTTTGATTTTTTGTATTTGTACTTGGTTTTTGGTTTTTGGTTTTTGGTTTTTGGTTTTTTGGTTTTTTGGTTTTTTGGTTTTGGTTTTTGGTTTTTGGTTTTTGGTTTTTGGTTTTTGGTTTTTGGTTTTTGGTTTTTGGTTTTTGGTTTTGGTTTTTGGTTTTTGGTTTTTGGTTTTTGGTTTTTGGTTTTTGGTTTTTGGTTTTTGGTTTTTGGTTTTTGTTTTTTGGTTTTGGTTTTTGGTTTTTGGTTTTTGGTTTTTGGTTTTTGTTTTTTGGTTTTGGTTTTTGGTTTTTGGTTTTTGGTTTTTGGTTTTTGGTTTTTGGTTTTTGGTTTTTGGTTTTTGGTTTTTGGTTTTTGGTTTTTGGTTTTTGGTTTTTGGTTTTTGGTTTTGGTTTTTGGTTTTTGGGTTTTGGTTTTTGGTTTTTGGTTTTTTGTTTTCTGTTTTTGGTTTGTCGTTTTTGGTTTTTGGTTTTTGTTTTTTGGTTTTTGGTTTTTGGTTTTTGGTTTTTGGCTTTTGGTTTTTGGTTTTTGGTTCTTGGTTTTTGGTTTTTGATTTTTTGTATTTGTACTTGGTTTTTGTTTTTGGTTTTTGGTTTTTGGTTTTTTGGTTTCGGTTTTTGGTTTTTGGTTTTTGGTTTTTGGTTTTTGGTTTTTGGTTTTGGTTTTTGGTTTTTGGTTTTTGGTTTTTGGTTTTTGGTTTTTGGTTTTTGGTTTTTGGTTTTTGGTTTTTGTTTTTTGGTTTTGGTTTTTGGTTTTTGGTTTTTGGTTTTTGGTTTTTGTTTTTTGGTTTTGGTTTTTGGTTTTTGGTTTTTGGTTTTTGGTTTTTGGTTTTTGCTTTTTGGTTTTTGGTTTTTGGTTTTTGGTTTTTGGTTTTTGGTTTTTGGTTTTTGGTTTTAGTTTTTGCTTTTTGGTTTTGGTTTTTGGTTTTCGGTTTTTGGTTTTTGGTTTTTGGTTTTTGGTTTTCGGTTTTTGGTTTTTGGTTTTTGGTTTTTGGTTTTGGGTTTTTGGTTTTTGGTTTTTGGTTTTTGGTTTTTGGTTTTTGGTTTTTGGTTTTTGGTTTTTGGTTTTTGGTTTTTGGTTTTTGGTTTTTGGTTTTTGTGTTTTTGGTTTTTTGGTTTTGGTTTTTGGTCTTTGGTTTTTGGTTTTTGGTTTTTTGGTTTTTGGTTTTTGGGTTTTTTTGGTTGTTGGTTTTTGGTTTTTGGTTTTTGGATTTTGGTTTTTGGTTTTTGGTTTTTGGTTTTTGGTTTTTGGTTTTTGGTTTTTGGTTTTTGGTTTTTGGTTTTTGGTTTTTGGTTTTTGGTTTTTGGTTTTTGGTTTTTGGGTTTTGGTTTCTCGTTTTTGGTTTCTGGTTTTTGGTTTTTGGTTTTTTGGTTTTTTGGTTTTTGGGTATTTTGGTTTTGGTTTTTGGTTTTTGTTTTTTGGTTTTTGGTTTTTGGTTTTTGGTTTTTGGTTTTTGATTTTTGATTTTTGATTTTTCGTTTTTGGTTTTTGGTTTTTTGGTTTTTGGTTTTTGGTTTTTGGTTTTTGGTTTTTGGTTTTTGGTTTTTGGTTTTTGGTTTTTGGTTTTTGGTTTTTGGTTTTTGGTTTTTGGTTTTTGGTTTGTGGTTTTTGGTTTTTGGTTTTTGATTTTTGGTTTTTGATTTTTGGTTTTTGGTTTTTGGTTTTTGGTTTTTGGTTTTTGGTTTTTGGTTTTTGGTTTTTGGTTTTTGGTTTTTGGTTTTTGGCTTTGGTTTTTGGCTTTGGTTTTTGGTTTTTGGTTTTTGGTTTTTGGTTTTTGGTTTTTGGTTTTTTTGGTTTTTTGGATTTTTGGTTTTTGGTTTTTGGTGTTTTTGTTTTTTGTTTCTTTGGTTTTTGGGTTTTTTGGTTTTTTGGTTTTTGGTTTTTGGTTTTTGGTTTTTGGTTTTTGGTTTTTGGTTTTTGGTTTTTGGTTTTTGGTTTTTGGTTTTTGGTTTTTGGTTTTTGGTTTTTGGTTTTTGGTTTTTGGTTTTTGGTTTTTGGTTTTTGGTTTTTGGTTTTTCGTTTTTGGTTTTTGGTTTTTAGTTTTTGGTTTTTGGTTTTTGGGTTTTGGTTTTTGGTTTTTGGTTTTTGGTTTTTGGGTTTTTGGTTTTGGTTTTGGTTTTTGGTTTTTGGTTTTTGGTTTTTGGTTTTTGGTTTTTGGTTTTTGGTTTTTGGTTTTTGGTTTTTGGTTTTCGGTTTTTGGTTTTTGGTTTTTTGTTCTGGTTTTTGGTTTTTGGCTTTTGGGTTTTGGTTTTTGGTTTTTGGGTTTTGGTTTTTGGTTTTTGGTTTTTGGTTTTTGGTTTTTGGTTTTTGGTTTTGGGTTTTTGGTTTTTGGTTTTTGGTTTTTGGTAATTGGTTTTTGGTTTTTGGTTTTTGGTTTTGGTTTTGGTTTTTGTTTTTTGGTTTTTGGTTTTTGGTTTTTGGTTTTTGGGTTATTGGTTTTTGGTTTTTGGTTTTTGGTTTTTGGTTTTTGGTTTTTGGTTTTTGGTTTTTGGTTTTTGGTTTTTGGTTTTTGGTTTTTGGTTTTTGTTTTTGGTTTTTGGTTTTTGGTTTTTGGTTTTTGGTTTTTGGTTTTGGGTTTTTGGTTTTGGTTTTTGGTTTTTGGGTTTTTGGTTTTTGGTTTTTGGTTTTTGGTTTTTGGTTTTTGGTTTTTGGTTTTTGGTTTTTGGTTTTTGGTTTTTGGTTTTTGGTTGTTGGTTTTTGGTTTTTGGTTTTTGGTTTTTTGGTTTTTGGTTTTTTGGTTTTTTGGTTTTTGGTTTTTGGTTTTTGGTTTTTGATTTTTGGTTTTTGGTTTTGGGTTTTTGGTTTTGGGTTTTTGGTTTTGGGTTTTTAGTATTCGGTTTTTGGTTTTTGGTTTTTGGTTTTTGGTTTTTGGTTTTTGGTTTTTGGTTTTTGGTTTTTGTTTTTTGGTTTTGGTTTTTGGTTTTTGGTTTTAGGTTTTTGGTCTTTGGTTTTTGGTTTTGGGTTTTTGGTTTTGGGTTTTTGGTTTTTGGTTTTTGGTTTTTTGTTATAGTTTTTGGATTTTGGTTTGTGGTTTTTGGTTTTTGGTTTTTGGTTTTTGGTTTTTGTTTTTTGGTTTTGGTTTTTGGTTTTTGGTTTTTGGTTTTTGGTTTTTGTTTTTTGGTTTTTGGATTTTGGTTTTTGGTTTTTGGTTTTTAGTTTTGGGTTTTTGGTTTTTGGTTTTTGGTTTTTGGTTTTTGGTTTTTGGTTATGTATTTTGGTTTTGGGTTTTTGGTTTTGGGTTTTTGGTTTTTGGTTTTTGGTTTTTTGTTATAGTTTTTGATTTTTGGTTTGTGGTTTTTGGTTTTTGGTTTTTGGTTTTTGGTTTTTGGTTTTTGGTTTTTGGTTTCTGGTTGTTGGTTTTTGTTTTTTGGTTTTGGTTTTTGGGTTTTGGTTTTTGGTTTTTGGTTTGTGGTTTTTGGTTTTTGGTTTTTGGTTTTTGGTTTTTGGTTTTTGGTTTTTTGTTTTTGGTTTTTCGTTTTTGGTTTTTGGTTTTTGGTTTTTGGTTTTTGGTTTTTGGTTTTTGGTTTTTGGTTTTTGGTTTTTGTTTTTTGGTTTTTGTTTTTGGTTTTTGGTTTTTGGTTTGTGGTTTTTGGTTTTTGGTTTTTGTTTTTTGGTTTTTGTTTTTTGGTTTTTGGTTTTTGTTTTTTGGTTTTTGGTTTTTGGTTTTTGGTTATGGGTTTTTGGTTTTTGGTTTTTGGTTTTTGGCTATTAGTTTTTGGTTTTTGGTTTTTGGTTTTTGGTTTTTGGTTTTTGGTTTTTGGTTTTTGGGTTTTGGTTTTTGGTTTTTGGTTTTTGGTTTTTGGTTGTTGGTTTTTGGTTTTTGGTTTTTGGTTTTTGGTTTTTGGTTTTTGGTTTTTGGTTGTTGGTTTTTGGTTTTTGGTTTTTGGTTATTGGTTTTTGGTTTTTGGTTTTTGGTTTTTGGCTATTGGTTTTTGGTTTTTGGTTTTTGGTTTTTGGTTTTTTGAATTTTTGGTTTTTTGGTTATTTGGTTTTTTGGTCATGGTTTTTGGTTTTTTGGTTTTTGGTTTTTTGGTTTTTGGTATTTTGGGTTTTTGGTTTTTTGTGTTTGGTTTTTGGTTTTTGGTTTTTTGTTTTTGGTTTTTGGTTTTTGGTTTTTGGTTTTTGGTTTTTGGCTATTGGTTTTTGGTTTTTGGTTTTTGGTTTTTGGTTTTGGTTTTTGTTTTTTGGTTTTTGGGTTTTTGGTTTTGGTTTTTGGTTTTTGGTTTTTGGTTTTTGGTTTTTGGTTTTTTGTTTTTGGTTTTTGGTTTTTGGTTTTTTGTTTTTGGTTTTTGGTTTTTGGTTTTTGGTGTTTGGTTTTTGGTTTTTGGTTTTTGGTTTTTGTTTTTTGGTTTTTGTTTTTGGTTTTTGGTTTTTGGTTTGTGGTTTTTGGTTTTTGGTTTTTGTTTTTTGGTTTTTGTTTTTTGGTTTTTGGTTTTTGTTTTTTGGTTTTTGGTTTTTGGTTTTTGGTTATGGGTTTTTGGTTTTTGGTTTTTGGTTTTTGGCTATTAGTTTTTGGTTTTTGGTTTTTGGTTTTTGGTTTTTGGTTTTTGGTTTTTGGTTTTTGGTTTTTGGTTTTTGGTTTTTGGTTTTTGGTTTTTGGTTTTTGGTTTTTGGTTTTTGGTTGTTGGTTTTTGGTTTTTGGTTTTTGGTTATTGGTTTTTGGATTTGGTTTTTGGTTTTTGGCTATTGGTTTTTGGTTTTTGGTTTTTGGTTTTTGGTTTTTGGTTTTTGGTTTTTGGTTTTGGTTTTTGGTTTTTGGTTTTTTGAATTTTTGCTTTTTTGGTGATTTGGTTTTTTGGTTTTTGGTTTTTGGTTTTTTGGTTTGTTGGTTTTTTGGTTTTTGGTATTTTGGTTTTTTGGTTTTTGGTTTTTGGTTTTTGGTTTTTGGTTTTTGGTTGTTGGTTTTTGGTTGTTGGTTTTTGGTTTTTGGTTTATGGTTATTGGTTTTTGGTTTTTGGTTTTTGGTTTTTGGTTTTTGGCTATTGGTTTTTGGTTTTTGGTTTTTGGTTTTTGGTTTTTGGTTTTTGGTTTTTGGTTTTTGGTTTTTGGTTTTTGGTTTTTGGTTTTTGGTTTTTGGTTTTTGGTTTTTGGTTTTTTGAATTTTTGGTTTTGGTTTTTGGTTTTTGGTTTTTGGTTTTTGGTTTTTGGTTTTTGGTTTTTTGTTTTTGGTTTTTGGTTTTTGGTTTTTTGTTTTTGGTTTTTGGTTTTTGGTTTTTGGTTTTTGGTTTTTGGTTTTTGGTTTTTGTTATTTGGTTTTTGTTTTTGATTTTTGGTTTTTGGTTTTTGGTTTGTGGTTTGTGGTTTTTGGTTTTTATTTTTTGTTTTTTGGTTTTTGTTTTTTGGTTTTTGGTTTTTTGTTTTTTGGTTTTTGGTTTTTGGTTTTTGGTTTTTTGTTATTGGTTTTTGGTTTTTGGTTGTTGGTTGTTGGTTTTTGCTATTGGTTATTGGTTTTTGGTTTTTGGTTGTTGGTTTTTGGTTTTTGGCTATTGGGTATTGGTTTTTGGTTTTTGGTTTTTGGTTTTTGGCTATTGGTTTTTGGTTTTTGGTTTTTGGTTTTTGGTTTTGGTTTTTGTTTTTTGGTTTTTGGTTTTTTGGTTTTGGTTTTTGGTTTTTGGTTTTTGGTTTTTGGTTTTTGGTTTTTTGTTTTTGGTTTTTGGTTTTTGGTTTTTTGTTTTTGGTTTTTGGTTTTTGGTTTTTGGTTTTCGGTTTTTGGTTTTTGGTTTTTGGTTTTTGTTTTTTGGTTTTTGTTTTTGGTTTTTGGTTTTTGGTTTTTGGTTTGTGGTTTTTGGTTTTTGGTTTTTGTTTTTTGGTTTTTGTTTTTTGGCTTTTGGTTTTCGTTTTTTGGTTTTTGGTTTTTGGTTTTTGGTTATTGGTTTTTGGTTTTTGGTTTTTGGTTTTTGGCTATTGGTTTTTGGTTTTTGGTTTTTGGTTTTTGGTTTTTGGTTTTTGGTTTTTGGTTTTTGGTTTTTGGTTTTTGGTTTTTGGTTTTTGGTTGTTGGTTTTTGGTTTTTGGTTTTTGGTTATTGGTTTTTGGGTTTTTGGTTTTTGGTTTTTGGCTATTGGTTTTTGGTTTTTGGTTTTTGGTTTTTGGTTTTTGGTTTTTGGTTTTTGGTTTTTGGTTTTTGGTTTTTGGTTTTTGGTTTTTGGTTTTTGGTTTTTTGAATTTTTGGTTTTTTGGTTATTTGGTTTTTTGGTTTTTGGTTATTGTTTTTTTGGTTTGTTGGTTTTTTGGTTTTTGGTATTTTGGTTTTTTGGTTTTTGGTTTTTGGTTTTTGGTTTTTGGTTTTTGGTTTTTGGTTTTTGGTTTTTGGTTGTTGGTTTTTGGATTTTGGTTTTTGGTTATTGATTTTGGTTTTTGGTTTTTGGTTTTTGGCTATTGGTTTTTGGTTTTTGGTTTTTGGTTTTTGGTTTTTGGTTTTTGGTGTTTGGTTTTTGGTTTTTGGTTTTTGGCTTTTGGTTTTTGGTTTTTGGTTCTTGGTTTTTGGTTTTTGATTTTTTGTATTTGTACTTGGTTTTTGGTTTTTGGTTTTTTGGTTTTGGTTTTTGGTTTTTGGTTTTTGGTTTTTGGTTTTTGGTTTTTGGTTTTGGTTTTTGGTTTTTGGTTTTTGGTTTTTGGTTTTTGGTTTTTGGTTTTTGGTTTTTGGTTTTTGGTTTTTGTTTTTTGGTTTTGGTTTTTGGTTTTTGGTTTTTGGTTTTTGGTTTTTGTTTTTTGGTTTTGGTTTTCTGTTTTTGGTTTTTGGTTTTTGGTTTTTGGTTTTTGCTTTTTGTTTTTTGGTTTTTGGTTTTTGGTTTTTGGTTTTTGGTTTTTGGTTTTTGGTTTTTGGTTTTTGGTTTTGGTTTTTGTTTTTTGGTTTTGGTTTTTGGTTTTCGGTTTTTGGTTTTTGGTTTTTGGTTTTTGGTTTTCGGTTTTTGGTTTTTGGTTTTTGGTTTTTGGTTTTGGGTTTTTGGGTTTTGGTTTTTGGTTTTTGGTTTTTGGTTTTTGGTTTTTGGTTTTTGGTTTTTGGTTTTTGGTTTTCGGTTTTTGGTTTTTGGTTTTTGGTTTTTGGTTTTTGGTTTTTGGTTTTTGTGTTTTTGGTTTTTTGGTTTTGGTTTTTGGTTTTTGGTTTTTTGGTTTTTGGTTTTTGGGTTTTTTTGGTTGTTGGTTTTTGGTTTTTGATTTTTGGATTTTGGTTTTTGGTTTTTGGTTTTTGGTTTTTGGTTTTTGGTTTTTGGTTTTTGGTTTTTGGGTTTTGGTTTTTGGTTTTTGGTTTTTGGTTTTTGGGTTTTGGTTTCTCGTTTTTGGTTTCTGGTTTTTGGTTTTTGGTTTTTTGGTTTTTTGGTTTTTGGGTTTTTTGGTTTTGGTTTTTGGTTTTTGTTTTTTGGTTTTTGGTTTTTGGTTTTTGGTTTTTGGTTTTTGGTTTTTGTTTTTTGGTTTTTGATTTTTGGTTTTTGGTTTTTGGTTTTTTGGTTTTTGGTTTTTGGCTTTTTGGTTTTTGATTTTTGGTTTTTGGTTTTTGGTTTTTGGTTTTTGGTTTTTGGTTTTTGGTTTTTGGTTTTTGGTTTTTGGTTTTTGGTTTTTGATTTTTGGTTTTTGATTTTTGGTTTTTGGTTTTTGGTTTTTGGTTTTTGGTTTTTGGTTTTTGGTTATTGGTTTTTGGTTTTTGGTTTTTGGTTTTTGGTTTTTGGTTTTTGGTTTTTGGTTTTTGGTTTTTGGCTTTGGTTTTTGGCTTTGGTTTTTGGTTTTTGGTTTTTGGTTTTTGTTTTTGGTTTTTGGTTTTTGGTTTTTTTGGTTTTTTGGTTTTTTGGTTTTTGGTTTTTGGTGTTTTTGTTTTTTGGTTCTTTGGTTTTTGGGTTTTTTGGTTTTTTGGTTTTTGGTTTTTGGTTGTTTGGTTTTTGGTTTTTGGTTTTTGGTTTTTGGTTTTTGGTTTTTGGTTTTTGGTTTTTGGTTTTTGGTTTTTGGTTTTTGGTTTTTGGTTTTTGGTTTTTGGTTTTTGGTTTTTGGTTTTTAGTTTTTGGTTTTTGGTTCTTGGGTTTTGGTTTTTGGTTTTTGGTTTTTGGGTTTTTGGTTTTGGTTTTTGGTTTTTGGTTTTTGGTTTTTGGTTTTTGGTTTTTGGTTTTTGGTTTTTGGTTTTCGGTTTTTGGTTTTTGGTTTTTTGTTCTGGTTTTTGGTTTCTGGCTTTTGGTTTTTTGTTTTTGGTTTTTGGGTTTTGGTTTTTGGTTTTTGGTTTTTGGTTTTTGGTTTTTGGTTTTGGGTTTTTGGTTTTTGGTTTTTGGTTTTTGGTAATTGGTTTTTGGTTTTTGGTTTTTGGGTTTGGTTTTGGTTTTTGTTTTTTGGTTTTTGGTTTTTGGTTTTTGGTTTTAGGTTTTTGGGTTATTGGTTTTTGGTTTTTGGTTTTTGGTTTTTGGTTTTTGGTTTTTGGTTTTTGGTTTTTGGTTTTTGGTTTTTGGTTTTTGGTTTTTGGTTTTTGGTTTTTGGTTTTGGGTTTTTGGTTTTGGTTTTTGGTTTTTGGTTTTTGGTTTTTGGTTTTTGGTTTTTAGTTTTTGGTTTTTGGTTTTTGGTTTTTGGTTTTTGGTTTTTGGTTTTTGGTTTTTGGTTTTTGGTTTTTGGTTGTTGGTTTTTGGTTTTTGGTTTTTGGTTTTTTGGTTTTTGGTTTTTTGGTTTTTTGGTTTTTGGTTTTTGGTTTTTGGTTTTTGGTTTTTGGTTTTTGGTTTTTGGTTTTTGGTTTTTGGTTTTGGTTTTTGGTTTTTGGTAATTGGTTTTTGGTTTTGGGTTTTTGGTTTTGGTTTTGGTTTTTGTTTTTTGGTTTTTGGTTTTTGGTTTTTGGTTTTAGGTTTTTGGGTTATTGGTTTTTGGTTTTTGGTTTTTGGTTTTTGGTTTTTGGTTTTTGGTTTTTGGTTTTTGGTTTTTGGTTTTTGGTTTTTGGTTTTTGGTTTTTGGTTTTGGGTTTTTGGTTTTGGTTTTTGGTTTTTGGTTTTTGGTTTTTGGTTTTTGGTTTTTGGTTTTTGGTTTTTGGTTTTTGGTTTTTGGTTTTTGGTTTTTGGTTTTTGGTTTTTTGGTTTTGGTTTTTGGTTTTTGGTTTTGGGTTTTTGGTTTTGGTTTTTTGGTTTTTGGTTTTGGTTTTGGTTTTTGTTTTTTGGTTTTTGGTTTTTGGTTTTTGGTTTTAGGTTTTTGGGTTATTGGTTTTTGGTTTTTGGTTTTTGGTTTTTGGTTTTTGGTTTTTGGTTTTTGGTTTTTGGTTTTTGGTTTTTGGTTTTTGGTTTTTGGTTTTTGGTTTTTGGTTTTTGGTTTTTGGTTTTGGGTTTTTGGTTTTGGTTTTTGGTTTTTGGTTTTTGGTTTTTGGTTTTTGGTTTTGGGTTTTTGGTTTTGGGTTTTTGGTTTTGGGTTTTTAGTATTCGGTTTTTGGTTTTTGGTTTTTGGTTTTTGGTTTTTGGTTTTTGGTTTTTGTTTTTTGGTTTTGGTTTTTGGTTTTTGGTTTTAGGTTTTTGGTCTTTGGTTTTTGGATTTGGGTTTTTGGTTTTGGGTTTTTGGTTTTTGGTTTTTTGTTATGGTTTTTGATTTTTGGTTTGTGGTTTTTGGTTTTTGGTTTTTGGTTTTTGTTTTTTGGTTTTGGTTTTTGGTTTTTGGTTTTTGGTTTTTGGTTTTTGTTTTTTGGTTTTTGGATTTTGGTTTTTGGTTTTTGGTTTTTAGTTTTGGGTTTTTGGTTTTGGGTTTTTGGTTTTTGGTTTTTGGTTTTTGGTTTTTGGTTATGGTTTTTGGTTTTTGGTTTGTGGTTGTTGGTTTTTGGTATTTGGTTTTTGGTTTTTGGTTTTTGGTTTTTGGTTTTTGGTTTTTGTTTTTTGGTTTTTGGTTTTTGGTTTTTGGTTTTTTGTTTTTGGTTTTTGGTTTTTGGTTTTTGGTGTTTGGTTTTTGGTTTTTGGTTTTTGGTTGTTGGTTTTTGTTTTTTGGTTTTTGGGTTTTGGTTTTTGATTTTTGGTTTTTGGTTTTTGGTTTGTGGTTTTTGGTTTTTGGTTTTTGGTTTTTGGTTTTTGGTTTTTGGTTTTTGGTTTTTGGTTTTTGGTTTTTTGTTTTTGGTTTTTGGTTTTTGGTTTATCGTTTTTGGTTTTTGGTTTTTGGCTTTTGGTTTTTGTTTTTTGGTTTTGGTTTTTGGTTTTTGGTTCTTGGTTTGTGGTTTTTGGTTTTTGGTTTTTGGTTGTTGGTTTTTGTTTTTTGGTTTTGGTTTTGGGTTTTTGGTTTTTGGTTTTTGGTTTTTGGTTTTGGTTTTTGTTTTTTGGTTTTTGGTTTTTTGGTTTTGGTTTTTGGTTTTTGGTTTTTGGGTTTTTGGTTTTTGGTTTTTGGTTTTTGGTTTTTGGTTTTTGGTTTTTGGTTTTTGGTTTTTGGTTTTTTGTTTTTGGTTTTTGGTTTTTGGTTTATCGTTTTTGGTTTTTGGTTTTTGGCTTTTGGTTTTTGTTTTTTGGTTTTGGTTTTTGGTTTTTGGTTTTTGGTTTTTGGTTTTTGGTTTTTGGTTTTTGGTTTTTGGTTTTTGGTTTTTTGAATTTTTGGTTTTTTGGTTATTTGGTTTTTTGGTTTTTGGTTTTTGGTTTTTTGGTTTGTTGGTTTTTTGGTTTTTGGTATTTTGGTTTTTTGGTTTTTGGTTTTTGGTTTTTGGTTTTTGGTTTTTGGTTTTTGGTTTTTGGTTTTTGGTTGTTGGTTTTTGGTTTTTGGTTTTTGGTTTTTGGTTTTTGGTTTTTGGTTTTTGGTTTTTGGCTATTGGTTTTTGGTTTTTGGTTTTTGGTTTTTGGTTTTTGGTTATTGGTTTTGGTTTTTGGTTGTTGGTTTTTGGCTATTGGTTTTTGGTTTTTGGTTTTTGGTTTTTGGTTTTTGGTTTTTGGTTTTTGGTTTTTGGTTTTTGGTTTTTGGTTTTTGGTTTTTGGTTTTTTGAATTTTTGGTTTTTTGGTTATTTGGTTTTTTGGTTTTTGGTTTTTGGTTTTTTGGTTTGTTGGTTTTTTGGTTTTTGGTATTTTGGTTTTTTGGTTTTTGGTTTTTGGTTTTTGGTTTTTGGTTTTTGGTTTTTGGTTTTTGGTTTTTGGTTGTTGGTTTTTGGTTTTTGGTTTTTGGTTTTTGGTTTTTGGTGTTTGGCTATTGGTTTTTGGTTGTTGGTTTTTGGTTTTTGGTTTTCGGTTATTGGTTTTTGGTGTTTGGTTTTTGGTTTTTGACTATTGGTTTTTGGTTTTTGGTTTTTGGTTTTTGGTTTTTGGTTTTTGGTTTTTGGTTTTTGGTTTTTGGTTTTTGGTTTTTGGTTTTTGGTTTTTGGTTTTTGGTTTTTTGAATTTTTGGTTTTTTGGTTATTTGGTTTTTTGGTTTTTGGTTTTTGGTTTTTTGGTTTGTTGGTTTTTTGGTTTTTGGTATTTTGGTTTTTTGGTTTTTGGTTTTTGGTTTTTGGTTTTTGGTTTTTGGTTTTTGATTTTTGGTTTTTGGTTTTTGGTTTTTGGTTGTTGGTTTTTGGTTTTTGGTTTTTGGTTATTGGTTTTTGGTTTTTGGTTTTTGGTTTTTGGCTATTGGTTTTTGGTTTTTGGTTTTTGGTTTTTGGTTTTTGGTTTTTGGTTTTTGGTTTTTGGTTTTTGGTTTTTGGTTTTTGGTTTTGGGTTTTTGGTTTTGGTTTTTGGTTTTTGGTTTTTGGTTTTTGGTTTTTGGTTTTTGGTTTTTGGTTTTTGGTTTTTGGTTTTTGGTTTTTGGTTTTTGGTTTTTGGTTTTTGGTTTTTGGTTTTTGGTTTTTGGTTTTTGGTTTTTGGTTTTGGTTTTTGGTTTTTGGTAATTGGTTTTTGGTTTTGGGTTTTTGGTTTTGGTTTTGGTTTTTGTTTTTTGGTTTTTGGTTTTTGGTTTTTGGTTTTAGGTTTTTGGGTTATTGGTTTTTGGTTTTTGGTTTTTGGTTTTTGGTTTTTGGTTTTTGGTTTTTGGTTTTTGGTTTTTGGTTTTTGGTTTTTGGTTTTTGGTTTTTGGTTTTTGGTTTTCGGTTTTTGGTTTTGGTTTTTGGTTTTTGGTTTTTGGTTTTTGGTTTTTGGTTTTTGGTTTTTGGTTTTTGGTTTTTGGTTTTTGGTTTTTGGTTTTTGGTTTTTGGTTTTTTGGTTTTGGTTTTTGGTTTTGGGTTTTTGGTTTTGGTTTTTTGGTTTTTGGTTTTTGGTTTTTGGTTTTTGGTTTTTGGTTTTTGGTTTTTGGTTTTTGGTTTTGGGTTTTTGGTTTTGGGTTTTTGGTTTTGGGTTTTTAGTATTCGGTTTTTGGTTTTTGGTTTTTGGTTTTTGGTTTTTGGTTTTTGGTTTTTGGTTTTTGTTTTTTGGTTTTGGTTTTTGGTTTTTGGTTTTAGGTTTTTGGTCTTTGGTTTTTGGATTTGGGTTTTTGGTTTTGGGTTTTTGGTTTTTGGTTTTTGGTTTTTTGTTATGGTTTTTGATTTTTGGTTTGTGGTTTTTGGTTTTTGGTGTTTGGTTTTTGTTTTTTGGTTTTGGTTTTTGGTTTTTGGTTTTTGGTTTTTGGTTTTTGTTTTTTGGTTTTTGGATTTTGGTTTTTGGTTTTTGGTTTTTAGTTTTGGGTTTTTGGTTTTGGGTTTTTGGTTTTTGGTTTTTGGTTTTTGGTTTTTGGTTATGGTTTTTGGTTTTTGGTTTGTGGTTGTTGGTTTTTGGTATTTGGTTTTTGGTTTTTGGTTTTTGGTTTTTGGTTTTTGGTTTTTGGTTTTTGGTTTTTGTTTTTTGGTTTTTGGTTTTTGGTTTTTGGTTTTTTGTTTTTGGTTTTTGGTTTTTGGTTTTTGGTTTTTGGTTTTTGGTTTTTGGTTGTTGGTTTTTGTTTTTTGGTTTTTGGGTTTTGGTTTTTGATTTTTGGTTTTTGGTTTTTGGTTTGTGGTTTTTGGTTTTTGGTTTTTGGTTTTTGGTTTTTGGTTTTTGGTTTTTGGTTTTTGGTTTTTTGTTTTTGGTTTTTGGTTTTTGGTTTATCGTTTTTGGTTTTTGGTTTTTGGCTTTTGGTTTTTGTTTTTTGGTTTTGGTTTTTGGTTTTTGGTTCTTGGTTTGTGGTTTTTGGTTTTTGGTTTTTGGTTTTTGGTTTTTGTTTTTTGGTTTTGTTTTTGGGTTTTTGGTTTTTGGTTTTTGGTTTTTGGTTTTGGTTTTTGTTTTTTGGTTTTTGGTTTTTTGGTTTTGGTTTTTGGTTTTTGGTTTTTGGGTTTTTGGTTTTTGGTTTTTGGTTTTTGGTTTTTGGTTTTTGGTTTTTGGTTTTTGGTTTTTTGTTTTTGGTTTTTGGTTTTTGGTTTATCGTTTTTGGTTTTTGGTTTTTGGCTTTTGGTTTTTGTTTTTTGGTTTTGGTTTTTGGTTTTTGGTTTTTGGTTTTTGGTTTTTGGTTTTTGGTTTTTGGTTTTTGGTTTTTGGTTTTTTGAATTTTTGGTTTTTTGGTTATTTGGTTTTTTGGGTTTTGGTTTTTGGTTTTTGGTTTTTTGGTTTGTTGGTTTTTTGGTTTTTGGTATTTTGGTTTTTTGGTTTTTGGTTTTTGGTTTTTGGTTTTTGGTTTTTGGTTTTTGGTTTTTGGTTTTTGGTTGTTGGTTTTTGGTTTTTGGTTTTTGGTTTTTGGTTTTTGGTTTTTGGTTTTTGGTTTTTGGCTATTGGTTTTTGGTTTTTGGTTTTTGGTTTTTGGTTTTTGGTTTTTGGTTATTGGTTTTGGTTTTTGGTTGTTGGTTTTTGGCTATTGGTTTTTGGTTTTTGGTTTTTGGTTTTTGGTTTTTGGCTATTGGTTTTTGGTTGTTGGTTTTTGGTTTTTGGTTTTTGGTTTTTGGTTTTTGGTTTGTGGTTTTTTGAATTTTTGGCTTTTTGATTATTTGGTTTTTTGGTTTTTGGTTTTTGGTTTTTTGGTTTGTTGGTTTTTTGGTTTTTGGTATTTTGGTTTTTTGGTTTTTGGTTTTTGGTTTTTGGTTTTTGGTTTTTGGTTTTTGGTTTTTGGTTTTTGGTTTTTGGTTTTTGGTTTTTGGTTGTTGGTTTTTCGTTTTTGGTTTTTGGTTATTGGTTTTTGGTTTTTGGTTTCTGGTTTTTGGCTATTGGTTTTTGGTTTTTGGTTTTTGGTTTTTGGTTTTTGGTTTTTGGTTTTTGGTTTTTGGTTTTTGGTTTTTGGTTTTTGGTTTTTGGTTTTTGGTTTTTGGTTTTTTGAATTTTTGGTTTTGGTTTTTGGTATTTGGTTTTTGGTTTTTGGTTTTTGGTTTTTTGTTTTTGGGTTTTGGTTTTTGGTTTTTTGTTTTTGGTTTTTGGTTTTTGGTTTTTGGTTTTTGGTTTTTGGTTTTTGGTTTTTGGTTTTTGGTTTTTGGTTTTTGTTATTTGGTTTTTGTTTTTGGTTTTTGGTTTTTGGTTTTTGGTTTTTGGTTTTTATTTTTTGTTTTTTGGTTTTTGTTTTTTGGTTTTTGGTTTTTGGTTTTTGTTTTTTGGTTTTTGGTTTTTGGTTTTTGGTTATTGGTTTTTGGTTTTTGGTTGTTGGTTTTTGGTTTTTGGCTATTGGTTATTGGTTTTTGGTTTTTGGTTTTTGGCTATTGGTTTTTGGTTTTTGGTTTTTGGTTTTTGGTTTTGGTTTTTGTTTTTCGGTTTTTGGTTTTTTGGTTTTGGTTTTTGGTTTTTGGTTTTTGGTTTTTGGTTTTTGGTTTTTTGGTTTTGGTTTTTGGTTTTTGGTTTTTTGTTTTTGGTTTTTGGTTTTTGGTTTTTGGTTTTTGGTTTTTGGTTTTTGTTTTTTGGTTTTTGTTTTTGGTTTTTGGTTTTTGGTTTTTGGTTTGTGGTTTTTGGTTTTTGGTTTTTGTTTTTTGGTTTTTGTTTTTTGGTTTTTGGTTCTTGTTTTTTGGTTTTGGTTTTTGGTTTTTGGTTTTTGGTTTTTGGTTTTTGGTTTCTGGTTTTTGGTTTTTGGCTATTGGTTTTTGGTTTTTGGTTTTTGGTTTTTGGTTTTTGGTTTTTGGTTTTTGGCTATTGGTTTTTGGTTTTTGGTTTTTGGTTTTTGGTTTTTGGTTTTTGGCTATTGGTTTTTGGTTTTTGGTTTTTTGTTTTTGGTTTTTGGTTTTTGGTTTTTGGTTTTTGGTTTTTGGTTTTTGGTTTTTGGTTTTTGGTTGTTGGTTTTTGGCTATTGGTTTTTGGTTTTTGGTTTTTGGTTTTTGGTTTTTGGTTTTTTGAATTTTTGGTTTTTTGGTTATTTGGTTTTTTGGTTTTTGGTTTTTGGTTTTTGGTTTTTGGTTTTTTGAATTTTTGGTTTTTTGGTTATTTGGTTTTTTGGTTTTTGGTTTTTGGTTTTTTGGTTTGTTGGTTTTTTGGTTTTTGGTATTTTGGTTTTTTGGTTTTTGGTTTTTGTTTTTTGGTTTTTGGTTTTCGGTTTTTGGTTTTTGGTTTTTGGTTTTTGGTTGTTGGTTTTTGGTTTTTGGTTTTTGGTTTTTGGTTTTTGGTTTTTGGCTATTGGTTTTTGGTTGTTGGTTTTTGGTTTTTGGTTTTCGGTTATTGGTTTTTGGTGTTTGGTTTTTGGTTTTTGGCTATTGGTTTTTGGTTTTTGGTTTTTGGTTTTTGGTTTTTGGTTTTTGGTTTTTGGTTTTTGGTTTTTGGTTTTTGGTTTTTGGTTTTTGGTTTTTGGTTTTTGGTTTTTGGTTTGTGGTTTTTTGAATTTTTGGCTTTTTGATTATTTGGTTTTTTGGTTTTTGGTTTTTGGTTTTTTGGTTTGTTGGTTTTTTGGTTTTTGGTATTTTGGTTTTTTGGTTTTTGGTTTTTGGTTTTTGGTTTTTGGTTTTTGGTTTTTGGTTTTTGGTTTTTGGTTTTTGGTTTTTGGTTTTTGGTTGTTGGTTTTTCGTTTTTGGTTTTTGGTTATTGGTTTTTGGTTTTTGGTTTTTGGTTTTTGGCTATTGGTTTTTGGTTTTTGGTTTTTGGTTTTTGGTTTTTGGTTTTTGGTTTTTGGTTTTTGGTTTTTGGTTTTTGGTTTTTGGTTTTTGGTTTTTGGTTTTTTGAATTTTTGGTTTTGGTTTTTGGTATTTGGTTTTTGGTTTTTGGTTTTTGGTTTTTTGTTTTTGGGTTTTGGTTTTTGGTTTTTTGTTTTTGGTTTTTGGTTTTTGGTTTTTGGTTTTTGGTTTTTGGTTTTTGGTTTTTGGTTTTTGTTTTTTTGGTTTTTGTTTTTGGTTTTTGGTTTTTGGTTTTTGGTTTTTGGTTTTTGGTTTTTATTTTTTGTTTTTTGGTTTTTGTTTTTTGGTTTTTGGTTTTTGGTTTTTGTTTTTTGGTTTTTGGTTTTTGGTTTTTGGTTATTGGTTTTTGGTTTTTGGTTGTTGGTTTTTGGTTTTTGGCTATTGGTTATTGGTTTTTGGTTTTTGGTTTTTGGCTATTGGTTTTTGGTTTTTGGTTTTTGGTTTTTGGTTTTGGTTTTTGTTTTTCGGTTTTTGGTTTTTTGGTTTTGGTTTTTGGTTTTTGGTTTTTGGTTTTTGGTTTTTGGTTTTTTGGTTTTGGTTTTTGGTTTTTGGTTTTTTGTTTTTGGTTTTTGGTTTTTGGTTTTTGGTTTTTGGTTTTTGGTTTTTGTTTTTTGGTTTTTGTTTTTGGTTTTTGGTTTTTGGTTTTTGGTTTGTGGTTTTTGGTTTTTGGTTTTTGTTTTTTGGTTTTTGTTTTTTGGTTTTTGGTTCTTGTTTTTTGGTTTTGGTTTTTGGTTTTTGGTTTTTGGTTTTTGGTTTTTGGTTTCTGGTTTTTGGTTTTTGGCTATTGGTTTTTGGTTTTTGGTTTTTGGTTTTTGGTTTTTGGTTTTTGGTTTTTGGTTTTTGGCTATTGGTTTTTGGTTTTTGGTTTTTGGTTTTTGGTTTTTGGTTTTTGGCTATTGGTTTTTGGTTTTTGGTTTTTTGTTTTTGGTTTTTGGTTTTTGGTTTTTGGTTTTTGGTTTTTGGTTTTTGGCTATTGGTTTTTGGTTTTTGGTTTTTGGTTTTTGGTTTTTGGTTTTTGGTTTTTGGTTTTTGGTTTTTGGTTTTTGTTTTTGGTTTTTGGTTTTTGGTTTTTGGTTTTTGGTTTTTGGTTTTTGTTTTTTGGTTTTTGTTTTTTGGTTTTTGGTTTTTGTTATTTGGTTTTGGTTTTTGGTTTTTGGTTTTTGGTTTTTGGTTTTTGGTTTTTGGTTTTTGGTTTTTGGTTTTTGGTTTTTGGTTTTTGGTTTTTGGTTTTTGGCTATTGGTTTTTGGTTTTTGGTTTTTGGTTTTTGGTTTTTGGTTTTTGGCTATTGGTTTTTGGTTTTTGGTTTTTGGTTTTTGGCTATTGGTTTTTGGTTTTTGGTTATTGGTTTTTGGTTTTTGGTTTTTGGTTTTTGGTTTTTGGTTTTTGGTTTTTGGCTATTGGTTTTTGTTTTTTGGTTTTTGGTTTTTGGTTTTTGGTTTTTGGTTTTTGGTTTTTGGTTTTTGTTTTTTGGTTTTTGTTTTTGGTTTTTGGTTTTTGGTTTTTGGTTTGTGGTTTTTGGTTTTTGGTTTTTGTTTTTTGGTTTTTGTTTTTTGGTTTTTGGTTTTTGTTTTTTGGTTTTGGTTTTTGGTTTTTGGTTTTTGGTTTTTGGTTTTTGGTTTTTGGTTTTTGGTTTTTGGTTTTTGGCTTTTGGTTATTGGTTTTTGGTTTTTGGTTTTTGGTTTTTGGTTTTTGGTTTTTGGCTATTGGTTTTTGGTTTTTGGTTTTTGGTTTTTGGTTTTTGGTTTTTGGCTATTGGTTTTTGGTTTTTGGTTTTTGGTTTTTGGTTTTTGGTTTTTGGTTTTTGGTTTTTGGTTTTTGGTTTTTGGTTTTTGGTTGTTGGTTTTTGGTTTTTGGTTTTTGGTTATTGGTTTTTGGTTTTTGGTTTTTGGTTTTTGGCTATTGGTTTTTGGTTTTTGGTTTTTGGTTTTTGGTTTTTGGTTTTTGGCTTTTGGTTATTGGTTTTTGGTTTTTGGTTTTTGGTTTTTGGTTTTTGGTTTTTGGCTATTGGTTTTTGGTTTTTGGTTTTTGGTTTTTGGTTTTTGGTTTTTGTTTTTGGTTTTTGGTTTTTGGTTTTTGGTTTGTGGTTTTTGGTTTTTGGTTTTTGGTTTTTGGTTTTTGGTTTTTGGCTTTTGGTTATTGGTTTTTGGTTTTTGGTTTTTGGTTTTTGGTTTTTGGTTTTTGGCTATTGGTTTTTGGTTTTTGGTTTTTGGTTTTTGGTTTTTGGTTTTTGGTTTTTGGTTTTTGGCTTTTGGTTATTGGTTTTTGGTTTTTGGTTTTTGTTTTTTGGTTTTGGTTTTTGGTTTTTGGTTTTTGGTTTTTGGTTTTTGGTTTTTGGTTTTTGGTTTTTGGTTTTTGGCTTTTGGTTATTGGTTTTTGGTTTTTGGTTTTTGGTTTTTGGTTTTTGGTTTTTGGCTATTGGTTTTTGGTTTTTGGTTTTTGGTTTTTGGTTTTTGGTTTTTGGCTTTTGGTTATTGGTTTTTGGTTTTTGGTTTTTGGTTTTTGGTTTTTGGTTTTTGGCTATTGGTTTTTGGTTTTTGGTTTTTGGTTTTTGGTTTTTGGTTTTTGTTTTTGGTTTTTGGTTTTTGGTTTTTGGTTTGTGGTTTTTGGTTTTTGGTTTTTGTTTTTTGGTTTTTGTTTTTTGGTTTTTGGTTTTTGTTATTTGGTTTTGGTTTTTGGTTTTTGGTTTTTGGTTTTTGGTTTTTGGTTTTTGGTTTTTGGTTTTTGGTTTTTGGTTTTTGGTTTTTGGTTTTTGGTTTTTGGCTATTGGTTTTTGGTTTTTGGTTTTTGGTTTTTGGTTTTTGGTTTTTGGCTATTGGTTTTTGGTTTTTGGTTTTTGGTTTTTGGCTATTGGTTTTTGGTTTTTGGTTATTGGTTTTTGGTTTTTGGTTTTTGGTTTTTGGTTTTTGGTTTTTGGCTATTGGTTTTTGTTTTTTGGTTTTTGGTTTTTGGTTTTTGGTTTTTGGTTTTTGGTTTTTGGTTTTTGTTTTTTGGTTTTTGTTTTTGGTTTTTGGTTTTTGGTTTTTGGTTTGTGGTTTTTGGTTTTTGGTTTTTGTTTTTTGGTTTTTGTTTTTTGGTTTTTGGTTTTTGTTTTTTGGTTTTGGTTTTTGGTTTTTGGTTTTTGGTTTTTGGTTTTTGGTTTTTGGTTTTTGGTTTTTGGTTTTTGGCTTTTGGTTATTGGTTTTTGGTTTTTGGTTTTTGGTTTTTGGTTTTTGGTTTTTGGCTATTGGTTTTTGGTTTTTGGTTTTTGGTTTTTGGTTTTTGGTTTTTGGCTATTGGTTTTTGGTTTTTGGTTTTTGGTTTTTGGTTTTTGGTTTTTGGTTTTTGGTTTTTGGTTTTTGGTTTTTGGTTTTTGGTTGTTGGTTTTTGGTTTTTGGTTTTTGGTTATTGGTTTTTGGTTTTTGGTTTTTGGTTTTTGGCTATTGGTTTTTGGTTTTTGGTTTTTTGTTTTTGGTTTTTGGTTTTTGGTTTTTTGTTTTTGGTTTTTGGTTTTTGGTTTTTGGTTTTTGGTTTTTGGTTTTTGGTTTTTGGTTTTTGTTTTTTGGTTTTTGTTTTTGGTTTTTGGTTTTTGGTTTTTGGTTTGTGGTTTTTGGTTTTTGGTTTTTGTTTTTTGGTTTTTGTTTTTTGGTTTTTGGTTTTTGTTTTTTGGTTTTGGTTTTTGGTTTTTGGTTTTTGGTTTTTGGTTTTTGGTTTTTGGTTTTTGGCTATTGGTTTTTGGTTTTTGGTTTTTGGTTGTTGGTTTTTGGTTTTTGGTTTTTGGTTGTTGGTTTTTGGTTTTTGGTTTTTGGTTATTGGTTTTTGGTTTTTGGTTTTTGGTTTTTGGCTATTGGTTTTTGGTTTTTGGTTTTTGGTTTTTGGTTTTGGTTTTTGTTTTTCGGTTTTTGGTTTTTTGGTTTTGGTTTTTGGTTTTTGGTTTTTGGTTTTTGGTTTTTGGTTTTTTGTTTTTGGTTTTTGGTTTTTGGTTTTTTGTTTTTGGTTTTTGGTTTTTGGTTTTTGGTGTTTGGTTTTTGGTTTTTGTTTTTTGGTTTTTGTTTTTGGTTTTTGGTTTTTGGTTTTTGGTTTGTGGTTTTTGGTTTTTGGTTTTTGTTTTTTGGTTTTTGTTTTTTGGTTTTTGGTTTTTGTTTTTTGGTTTTGGTTTTTGGTTTTTGGTTTTTGGTTTTTGGTTTTTGGTTTTTGGTTTTTGGCTATTGGTTTTTGGTTTTTGGTTTTTGGTTTTTGGTTTTTGGTTTTTGGTTTTTGGTTTTTGGTTTTTGGTTTTTGGTTTTTGGTTTTTGGTTTTTGGTTTTTGGTTTTTGGTTTTTTGAATTTTTGGTTTTTTGGTTATTTGGTTTTTTGGTTTTTGGTTTTTGGTTTTTTGGTTTGTTGGTTTTTTGGTTTTTGGTATTTTGGTTTTTTGGTTTTTGGTTTTTGGTTTTTGGTTTTTGGTTTTTGGTTTTTGGTTTTTGGTTTTTGGTTTTTGGTTTTTGGTTGTTGGTTTTTGGTTTTTGGTTTTTGGTTATTGGTTTTTGGTTTTTGGTTTTTGGTTTTTGGCTATTGGTTTTTGGTTTTTGGTTTTTGGTTTTTGGTTTGTGGTTTTTGGTTTTTGGTTTTTGGTTTTTGGTTTTTTGAATTTTTGGTTTTGGTTTTTGGTATTTGGTTTTTGGTTTTTGGTTTTTGGTTTTTTGTTTTTGGTTTTTGGTTTTTGGTTTTTTGTTTTTGGTTTTTGGTTTTTGGTTTTTGGTTTTTGGTTTTTGGTTTTTGGTTTTTGGTTTTTGTTATTTGGTTTTTGTTTTTGGTTTTTGGTTTTTGGTTTTTGGTTTTTGGTTTTTGGTTTTTATTTTTTGTTTTTTGGTTTATGTTTTTTGGTTTTTGGTTTTTGTTTTTTGGTTTTTGGTTTTTGGTTTTTGGTTATTGGTTTTTGGTTTTTGGTTGTTGGTTTTTGGTTTTTGGCTATTGGTTATTGGTTTTTGGTTTTTGGTTTTTGGCTATTGGTTTTTGGTTTTTGGTTTTTGGTTTTTGGTTTTGGTTTTTGTTTTTCGGTTTTTGGTTTTTTGGTTTTGGTTTTTGGTTTTTGGTTTTTGGTTTTTGGTTTTTGGTTTTTGGTTTTTGGTTTTTGGTTTTTGGTTTTTGGTTTTTGGTTTTTGTTTTTTGGTTTTTGTTTTTGGTTTTTGGTTTTTGGTTTTTGGTTTGTGGTTTTTGGTTTTTGGTTTTTGTTTTTTGGTTTTTGTTTTTCGGTTTTTGGTTTTTGTTTTTTGGTTTTGGTTTTTGGTTTTTGGTTTTTGGTTTTTGGTTTTTGGTTTTTGGTTTTTGGTTTTTGGCTATTGGTTTTTGGTTTTTGGTTTTTGGTTTTTGGTTTTTGGTTTTTGGCTATTGGTTTTTGGTTTTTGGTTTTTGGTTTTTGGTTTTTGGTTTTTGGCTATTGGTTTTTGGTTTTTGGTTTTTGGTTTTTGGTTTTTGGTTTTTGGTTTTTGGTTTTTGGTTTTTGGTTTTTGGTTTTTGGTTTTTGGTTTTTGGTTTTTGGTTTTTGGTTTTTGGTTTTTGGTTGTTGGTTTTTGGTTTTTGGTTTTTGGTTATTGGTTTTTGGTTTTTGGTTTTTGGTTTTTGGTTTTTGGTTTTTGGTTTTTGGCTATTGGTTTTTGGTTTTTGGTTTTTGGTTTTTGGTTGTTGGTTTTTGGTTTTTGGTTTTTGGTTTTTGGTTTTTGGTTTTTGGTTTTTGGTTTTTGGTTTTTGGTTGTTGGTTTTTGGTTTTTGGTTTTTGGTTATTGGTTTTTGGTTTTTGGTTTTTGGTTTTTGGCTATTGGTTTTTGGTTTTTGGTTTTTTGTTTTTGGTTTTTGGTTTTTGGTTTTTTGTTTTTGGTTTTTGGTTTTTGGTTTTTGGTTTTTGGTTTTTGTTTTTTGGTTTTTGTTTTTGGTTTTTGGTTTTTGGTTTTTGGTTTGTGGTTTTTGGTTTTTGGTTTTTGTTTTTTGGTTTTTGTTTTTTGGTTTTTGGTTTTTGTTTTTTGGTTTTGGTTTTTGGTTTTTGGTTTTTGGTTTTTGGTTTTTGGTTTTTGGTTTTTGGTTTTTGGTTTTTGGCTATTGGTTTTTGGTTTTTGGTTTTTGGTTGTTGGTTTTTGGTTTTTGGTTTTTGGTTGTTGGTTTTTGGTTTTTGGTTTTTGGTTATTGGTTTTTGGTTTTTGGTTTTTGGTTTTTGGTTTTTGGTTTTTGGTTTTTGGCTATTGGTTTTTGGTTTTTGGTTTTTGGTTTTTGGTTTTTGGTTTTTGGCTATTGGTTATTGGTTTTTGGTTTTTGGTTTTTGGTTTTTGGTTTTTGGCTATTGGTTTTTGGTTTTTGGTTTTTGGTTTTTGGTTTTTGGTTTTTGGTTTTTGGTTTTTGATTTTTGGTTTTTGGTTTTTGGTTTTTGGTTTTTGGTTTTTGGTTTTTGGTTGTTGGTTTTTGGTTTTTGGTTTTTGGTTATTGGTTTTTGGTTTTTGGTTTTTGGTTTTTGGCTATTGGTTTTTGGTTTTTTGGTTTTTTGTTTTTGGTTTTTGGTTTTTGGTTTTTTGTTTTTGGTTTTTGGTTTTTGGTTTTTGGTTTTTGGTTTTTGGTTTTTGTTTTTTGGTTTTTGTTTTTGGTTTTTGGTTTTTGGTTTTTGGTTTGTGGTTTTTGGTTTTTGGTTTTTGTTTTTTGGTTTTTGTTTTTTGGTTTTTGGTTTTTGTTTTTTGGTTTTGGTTTTTGGTCTTTGGTTTTTGGTTTTTGGTTTTTGATTTTTGGTTTTTGGCTATTGGTTTTTGGTTTTTGGTTTTTGGTTGTTGGTTTTTGGTTTTTGGTTTTTGGTTGTTGGTTTTTGGTTTTTGGTTTTTGGTTATTGGTTTTTGGTTTTTGGTTTTTGGTTTTTGGCTATTGGTTTTTGGTTTTTGGTTTTTGGTTTTTGGTTTTGGTTTTTGTTTTTCGGTTTTTGGTTTTTTGGGTTTGGGTTTTTGGTTTTTGGTTTTTGGTTTTTGGTTTTTGGTTTTTTGTTTTTGGTTTTTGGTTTTTGGTTTTTTGTTTTTGGTTTTTGGTTTTTGGTTTTTGGTTTTTGGTTTTTGTTTTTTGGTTTTTGTTTTTGGTTTTTGGTTTTTGGTTTTTGGTTTGTGGTTTTTGGTTTTTGGTTTTTGTTTTTTGGTTTTTGGTTTTTGGTTTTTGGTTTTTGGTTTTTGGTTTTTGGTTTTTGGTTTTTGGCTATTGGTTTTTGGTTTTTGGTTTTTGGTTTTTGGTTTTTGGTTTTTGGTTTTTGGTTTTTGGTTTTTGGTTTTTGGTTGTTGGTTTTTGGTTTTTGGTTTTTGGTTATTGGTTTTTGGTTTTTGGTTTTTGGTTTTTGGCTATTGGTTTTTGGTTTTTGGTTTTTGGTTTTTGGTTTTTGGTTTTTGGTTTTTGGTTTTTTGAATTTTTGGTTTTTTGGTTATTTGGTTTTTTGGTTTTTGGTTTTTGGTTTTTTGGTTTGTTGGTTTTTTGGTTTTAGGTATTTTGGTTTTTTGGTTTTTGGTTTTTGGTTTTTGGTTTTTGGTTTTTGGTTTCTGGTTTTTGGTTTTTGGTTTTTGGTTGTTGGTTTTTGGTTTTTGGTTTTTGGTTATTGGTTTTTGGTTTTTGGTTTTTGGTTTTTGTTTTTTGGTTTTTGGTTTTTGGTTTTTGGTTTTTGGTTTTTGGTTTTTGGTTTTTGGTTTTTGGTTTTTGGTTTTTGGTTTTTGGTTTTGGGTTTTTGGTTTTGGGTTTTTGGTTTTGGGTTTTTAGTATTCGGTTTTTGGTTTTTGTTTTTTGGTTTTGGTTTTTGGTTTTTGGTTTTTGGTTTTTGGTTTTTGGTTTTTGCTTTTTGGTTTTTGATCTTTGGTTTTTGGTTTTTGGTTTTTCGTTGTTGATTTTTGGCTTTTGGTTTTTGGTTTTTTGGTTTTTTGCTTTTTGTTTTTTGGGTTTTTGGTTTTTGGTTTTTGGTTTTTGGTTTTTGGTTTTTGGTTTTTGGTTTTTGGTTTTTGGTTTTTGGTTTTTGGTTTTTGGTTTTTGGTTTGTGGTTTTTGGTTTTTGGTTTTTGGTTTTTCGTTTTTGTTTTTTGGTTTTTGCTTTTTGGTTTTTGGTTTTTGGTTTTTGGTTTTTGGTTTTTGGTTTTTGGTTTTTGGTTTTTGGTTTTTGGTTTTTGGTTTTTGGTTTTTGGTTTTTGGATTTTAGTTTTTGGTTTTTGGTTTTTATTTGTAGTTTTTTGGTATTGGTTTTTGGTATTTGGTTTTTGGTTTTTGGTTTTTGGTTTTTGGTTTTTGGTTTTTGGTTTTTGTTTTTTGGTTTTTGGTTTTTGGTTTTTCGTTGTTGATTTTTGGCTTTTGGTTTTTGGTTTTTGGTTTTTTGGTATTTGGTTTTTGGTTTTTTATTTTTGGTTTTTGGTTTGTGGTTTTTGGTTTGTGGTTTTTGGTTTTTGTTTTTTGGTTTTTGTTTTTTGGTTTTTGGTTTTTGGTTTTTAATTTTTGGTTTTTGGTTTTTTGGTTTTTGGTTTTTGGTTTCTGGTTTTTGGTTTTTGGTTTTTGGTTTTTGGTTTCTGGATTTTGGTTTTTGGTTTTTGGTTTTTGGTTTTTGGTTTTTGGTTTTTGGTTTTTGGTTTTTGGTTTTTGGTTTTTGGTTTTTGGTTTTTGTTTTTTGGTTTTTGGTTTTTGGTGTTTGGGTTTTGGTTTTTGGTTTTTGGTTTTTGGTTTTTGGTTTTTGGTTTTTGGTTTTTGGTTTTTAGTTATTGGTTTTTGGTTTTTGGTTTTTGGTTTTTGGTTTTTGTTTTTGGTTTTTGGTTTTTGGTTTTTGGTTTTTGGTTTTTGGTTTTTGGTTTTTGGTTTTTGGTTTTTGGTTTTTGGTTTTTGGTTTTTGGTTTTTGGTCTTTGGTTTTTGGTTTTTGGTTTTTGGTTTGTTTTTTGGTTTTTGGTTTTTGGTTTTTGGTTTTTGGTTTTTGGTTTTTGGTTTTTGGTTTTTGGTTTTTGGTTTTTGGATTTTAGTTTTTCGTTTTTGATTTTTGTTTTTCTGGTTTTGGTTTTTGGTTTTTGGTTTTTGGTTTTTGGTTTTTGGTTTTTGGTTTTTGGTTTTTGGTTTTTGGTTTTTGGTTTTTGGTTTTTGGTTTTTGGTTTTTGGTTTTTGGTTTTTGGTTTTTGGTTTTTGGTTTTTGGTTTTTGGTTTTTGGTTTTTGGTTTTTGGTTTTTGGTTTTTGGTCTTTGGTTTTTGGTTTTTGGTTTTTGGTTTTTGGTTTTTGGTTTTTGTTTTTTGGTTTTTGGTTTTTGGTGTTTGGTTTTTGGTTTTTGGTTTTAGGTTTTTGGTTTTTGGTTTTGGTTTTTGGTTTTTGGTTTTTGGTTTTTGGGTTTTGGTTTTTGGTTTTTGGCTTTTGGTTTTTGGTTTTTGGTTTTTGGTTTTTGGTTTTTTGGTTTTTGGTTTTTGGTTTTTGGTTTGTGGTTTTTGGTTTGTGGTTTTTGGTTTTTGTTTTTTGGTTTTTGTTTTTTGGTTTCTGGTTTTTGGTTTTTAATTTTTGGTTTTTGTTTTTTTGGTTTTTGGTTTTTGGTTTTTGGTTTTCGTTTTTGGTTTTTGGTTTTTGGTTTTTGGTTTTTGGTTCTTGGCTTTTGGTTTTTGGTTTTTGGTTTTTGGTTTTTGGTTTTTGGTTTTTGGTTTTTATTTCTTGGTTTTTGGTTTTTGATTTTGGTTTTGGGGTTTTGGTTTTTGGTTTTTGGTTTTTGGTTTTTGGTTTTTGGTTTTTGGTTTTTGGTTTTTGGTTTTGGTTTTTGGTTTTTGGTTTTTGGTTTTTGGTTTTTGGTTTTTGGCTTTTGGTTTTTGGTTTTTGGTTTTTGGTTTTTGGTTTTTGGTTTTTGGTTTTTGGTTTTTGGCTATTGGTTTTTGGTTTTTGGTTTTTGGTTTTTGGTTTTTGGTTTTTGGTTTTTGGTTTTTGGTTTTTGGTTTTTGGTTTTTGGGTTTTGGTTTTTGGTTTTTGGTTTTTGGTTTTTGGTTTTTGGTTTTTGGTTTTTGGTTTTTGTTTTTGGTTTTTGGTTTTTGGTTTTTGGTTTTTGGTTTTTGGCTTTTGGTTTTTGGTTTTTGGTTTTTGGTTTTTGGTTTTTGGTTTTTAGATTTTAGTTTTTGGTTTTTGGTTTTTGCTTTTTATTTGTAGTTTTTTGGTTTTGGTTTTTGGTTTTTGGTTTTTGGTTTTTGGTTTTTGGTTTTTGGTTTTTGGCTTTTGGTTTTTGGTTTTTGGTTTTTGTTTTTTGGTTTTGGGTTTTGGTTTTTGGTTTTTGGTTTTTGGTTTTTGGTTTTTGGTTTTTGGCTTTTGGTTTTTGGTTTTTGGTTTTTGGTTTTTGGTTTTTGGTTTTTGGTTGTTGGCTATTGGTTTTTGGTTTTTGGTTTTTGGTTTTTGGTTTTCGGTTTTTGGTTTTTGGTTTTTGGTTTTTGGTTTTTGGTTTTTGGTTTTTGGTTTTTGGTTTTTGGTTTTTGGTTTTTGGTTTTTGGTTTTTGGTTTTTGGTTTTTGGTTTTTGGTTTTTGGTTTTTGGTCTTTGGTTTTTGGTTTTTGGTTTTTGGTTTTTGGTTTTTGTTTTTGGTTTTTGGTTTTTGGTTTTTGGTTTTTGTTTTTTGGTTTTTGGTTTTTGGTTTTTGGCTTTTATTTGTAGTTTTTTGGTTTTGGTTTTTGGTTTTTGGTTTTTGGTTTTTGGCTTTTGGTTTTTGGTTTTTGGTTTTTGGTTTTTGGTTTTTGGTTTTTGGTTTTTGGTTTTTGGTTTTTGGCTATTGGTTTTTGGTTTTTGGTTTTTGGTTTTTGGTTTTCGGTTTTTGGTTCTTGGTTTTTGGTTTTTGGTTTTTGGTTTTTGGTTTTTGGTTTTTGGTTTTTGGTTTTTGGTTTGTGGTTTTTGGTTTTTGGTTTTTGGTTGTTGGTTTTTGTTTTTTGGTTTTGGTTTTCGGTTTTTCGTTTTTGGTTTTTGGTTTTTGGTTTTGGTTTTTGTTTTTTGGTTTTTGGTTTTTTGGTTTTGGTTTTTGGTTTTTGGTTTTTGGTTTTTGGTTTTTGGTTTTTGGTTTTTTGTTTTTGGTTTTTGGTTTTGGGTTTTTGGTTTTTGGTTTTTGGTTTTTGGTTTTTGGTTTTTGGTTTTTGGTTTTTGGTTTTTGGTTTTTGGTTTTTGGTTTTTGGTTTTTGGTATTTGGTTTGTGGTTTTTGGTTTTTGGTTTTTGTTTTTGGTTTTTGTTTTTGGTTTTTGGTTTTTGGTTTTTGGTTTGTGGTTTTTGGTTTTTGGTTTTTGGTTTTTGGTTTTCGGTTTTTGGTTTTAGGTTTTTGGTTTTTGGTTTTGGTTTTTGGTTTTTGGTTTTTGGGTTTTGGTTTTTGGTTGTTGGTTTTTGTTTTTTGGTTTTGGTTTTTGTTTTTTGGGGTTTTGGTTTTTGGTTTTTGGTTTTTGGTTTATGGTTTTTGGTTTTCGGTTTTTGGTTTTAGGTTTTTGGTTTTTGGTTTTGGTTTTTGGTTTTTGGTTTTTGGTTTTTGGGTTTTGGTTTTTGGTTTTTGGCTTTTGGTTTTTGGTTTTTGGTTTTTGGTTTTTGGTTTTTGGTTTTTGGTTTTTGGTTTTTGGTTTTTGGTTTGTGGTTTTTGGTTTGTGGTTTTTGGTTTTTGTTTTTTGGTTATTGTTTTTTGGTTTCTGGATTTTGGTTTTTAATTTTTGGTTTTTGGTTTTTTGGTTTTTGGTTTTTGGTTTTTGGTTTTCGTTATTGGTTTTTGGTTTTTGGTTTTTGGTTTTTGGTTTTTGGTTTTTGGCTTTTGGTTTTTTGGTTTTTGGTTTTTGGTTTTTGGTTTTTGGTTTTTGGTTTTTGTTTTTTGGTTTTTGGTTTTTGGTTTTTGGTCTTTGGTTTTTGGTTTTTGGTTTTTGGTTTTTGTTTTTGGTTTTTGGTTTTTGGTTTTTGGTTTTTGGTTTTTGGTTTTTGGCTTTTGGTTTTTGGTTTTTGGTTTTTGGTTTTTGGTTTTTGGTTTTTGGTGTTTGGTTTTTGGTTTTTGGTTTTTGGTTTTTGGTTTTTGGTGTTTGGTTTTTGGTTTTTGGTTTTTGGTTTTTGGTTTTTGGTTTTTGGTTTTTGGTTTTTGGTTTTTGGTTTTTGGTTTTTGGTTTTTGGTTTTTGTTTTTGGTTTTTGGTTTTTGGTTTTTGGTTTTTTGTTTTTGGTTTTTGGTTTTTGGCTTTTGGTTTTTGGTTTTTGGTTTTTGGTTTTTGGTTTTTGGATTTTAGTTTTTGGTTTTTGGTTTTTGGTTTTTGTTTGTAGTTTTTTGGTTTTGGTTTTTGGTTTTTGGTTTTTGGTTTTTGGTTTTTGGTTTTTAGTTTTTGGTTTTTGATTTTTGGTTTTTGTATTTTGGTTTTTGGTTTTTGGTTTTTGGTTTTTGGTTTTTGTTTTTGGTTTTTGGCTTTTGGTTTTTGGTTTTTGGTTTTTGGTTTTTGATTTTTGGTTTTTGGTTTTTGGTTTTTGGTTTTTGGTTTTTGGTTTTTGGTTTTTGATTTTTGGTTTTTGGTTTTTGGTTTTTGGTTTTTGGTTTTTGGTTTTTGGTCTTTGCTTTTTGGTTTTTGGTTTTTGGTTTTTGGTTTTTGTTTTTGGTTTTTGGTTTTTGGTTTTTGGTTTTTGGTTTTTGTTTTTTGGTTTTTGGTTTTTGGTTTTAGGTTTTTATTTGTAGTTTTTTGGTTTTGGTTTTTGGTTTTTGGTTTTTGGTTTTTGGCTTTTGGTTTTTGGTGTTTGGTTTTTGGTTTTTGGTTTTTGGTTTTTGGCTATTGGTTTTTGGTTTTTGGTTTTTGGTTTTTGGTTTCCGGTTTTTGGTTTTTGGTTTTTGGTTTTTGGTTTTTGGTTTTTGGTTTTTGGTTTTTGGTTTTTGGTTTTTGGTTTTTGGTTTGTGGTTTTTGGTTTTTGGTTTTTGGTTGTTGGTTTTTGTTTTTTGGTTTTGGTTTTTGGTTTTTCGTTTTTGGTTTTTGGTTTTTGGTTTTGGTTTTTGTTTTTTGGTTTTTGGTTTTTTGGTTTTGGTTTTTGGTTTTTGGTTTTTGGTTTTTGGTTTTTGGTTTTTGGTTTTTGGTTTTTGGTTTTTGGTTTTTGGTTTTTAGTTTTTGGTTTTTGGTTTTTGGTTTTTGGTTTTTGGTTTTTGGTTTTTGGTTTTTGGTTTTTGGTTTTTGGTATTTGGTTTGTGGTTTTTGGTTTTTGGTTTTTGTTTTTGGTTTTTGTTTTTGGTTTTTGGTTTTTGGTTTTTGGTTTTTGGTTTGTGGTTTTTGGTTTTTGGTTTTTGGTTTTTGGTTTTTGGTTTGTGGTTTTTGGTTTTTGGTTTTTGGTTTTTGGTTTTTGGTTTTTGGTTTTTGGTTTTTGGTTTTTGGTTTTGGTTTTTGGTTTTTGGTTTTTGGTTTTTGGTTTTTGGTTTTTGGTTTTTGGTTTTTGGTTTTTGGCTTTTGGTTTTTGGTTTTTGGTTTTTGGTTTTTGGTTTTTGGTTTTTGGTTTTTGGTTTTAGGTTTTTGTTTTTTGGTTTTTGGTTTTTGGTTTATGGTTTTTGGTTTTTGGTTTTTAGGGTTTTGTCGAATAATTTTATAAAACCCTTCTAAAATCGCGTCCTGTCTGTCCGTCCGTCCGTGCGTCACAGCAGTTTTTCTCGGAAACTACTTAAGCTAGAAGCATCAAATTATGTATGTAGGTGTAGAGTGATTCTTTCTTTAAAATTCATTTGCAAAAAAATTTTATAAGGTATTTAAGGGGGGTCTCCCCATGTAGGGGAGTGACCCCCCGAAAAAAAATTTCATTGAAGGCAGCCGATATGGGTATCAAATGAAAGGTCTTGATGAGGACTTTTCAAAACAGATCTTAGTTTGGCAAAGTTTGCTTCGAGGGGCGCACAGGGAGGGGAAATACACGAAAAATTTGGGTCCCCCCCCTCGCGATTGGACACCTTCCATCCGAAAAATCTGAAAAAAAATCGAGAATACAGGCGTTGATGAGTACAACAACAACAAATACGTGAAAAGTCGGAATTCACTCAACTTTGTTAGTAATAGTATGATCTATCGATTTTATGTTTTCTTGAATAAAATCTTAACGGTACCCCTAAATTCAATAAAATTCAGTATACAGATGACTATTTATAAGATTGATTAACTGTGCAAGTTTCATAAAGATTGAATTATATTTAGCGAAGTTATAGCGGTTTGAATTTTCCTGTATTACTATGGAACAATATGCGCTGCATTTATTACTATGGCAACATATGGCTATGGAACAACATGCGCTTTTTACCGACTCAGACACTACAGTTTTGCTAGGATTTGCATCAAAATTTCAGGAATGATAGGTGTCATGAATACCTTTGAGATTCAGTTCAGCTAGTGGTGTCAGTAATCGTAAAACAAAGTAGTGGCTGTTTTAAATGCGAAGATTGAATAATTTTGAGTTATTTTTTCCCAACTTCAACGTTTAAGGTGCATGCTTTGAACACTTGATTCAATTTAATAAATGACTGAAGATGAGTACCTACAATTAATACTCATAAGTGAAACAAGTCAAGGAGGCGGGAGAGAGCTCCTAGCAAAAGGGCTTTGTAACCATTCTAGGATTCGAAAAGAGAGAGTGGCCCCTGAAAAAAAATTCATCAAACGTAGCCGATATGAGTATGAAATGAAAGTTTTCATGGGAGCTTTTCAAAACAGTTCTTAAACTGTCAGTTTTTGCTTCAGTGGGGCACAGGGGGGAGATACATGAAAAATGTGTTTCCTCCGTCGCGAATGGACATCTGAAATATATATCAAGGGAGATATTTATGAGTATAACAATAACAAAAACCTCAGAAGTCTAAATTCGTTCAACTTTGTTAATAATAGTATGATCTTCGAATTTCATAGTTTCTCCAATAAAATCGTCATTGACATGCTTCTTGACTTTATTCAATCTGGTGACTGCATTTTGAAAATTGAATACAAAACCCTTCTGACATGAGCGTAGGTCTGTTCACCCAACTTGTTTGTTTTTGGTTTTTGGGTTTTTGTTTTTGGTTTTTGGTTTTTTGGTTTTTGGTTTTTGGTTTTTGGTTTTTGGTTTTTCGTTTTTCGTTTTTAGTTTTTGGGTTTTTGGTTTTTGGTTTTTGGTTTTTGGTTTTTGGTTTTTTGTTTTTGGTTTTTGGTTTTTTGTTTTTTGGTTTTTGTTTTTTGGTTTTTGATTTTTGGTTTTTGGTTTTTGGTTTTTGGTTTTTCGTTTTCCGTTTTTGGTTATTGGTTTTTTTTTTGGTTTTTTTTTTGGTTTTTGATTTTTGGTTTTTGGTTTTTGGTTTTTGGATTTTGGTTTTTGGTTTTTGGTTTTTGTTTTTTGGTTTTTGGTTTTTGGTTTTTGGTTTTGGTTTTTGGTTTTTTGTTTTTTGTTTTTGGTTTTTGTTTTTTTGGTTTTTTCGTTTTTGGTTTTTGGTTTTTGGTTTTTCGTTTTTCGTTTTTAAGTTTTTGGTTTTTGGTTTTTTGTTTTTGGTTTTTGGTTTTTGGTTTTTGGTTTTTTGTTTCTGTTTTTTGGTTTTTGGTTTTTGGTTTTTGGTTTTTCGTTTTTCGTTTTTGGTTTTTGGTTTTTGGTCTTTGGTTTTTGGTTTTTGGTTTTTGGTTTTTGGTTTTTTTGGTTTTTGGTTTTTGGTTTTTGGTTTTTGGTTTTTGGTTTTTGGTTTTTGGTTTTTTGTTTTTTGTTTTTGGTTTTAGGTTTTTTGGTTTTTTGGTTTTTGGTTTTTGGTTTTTGGTTTTTAGTTTTTCGTTTTTCGTTTTTCGTTTTTAAGTTTTTGGTTTTTGGTTTTTGGTTTTTGGTTTTTTGTTTCTGGCCTTTGGTTTTTTGGTTTTTGGTTTTGGTTTTTGGTGTTTGATTTTTGGTTTTTGGTTTTGGGTTTTTGGTTTTTGGTTTTTCGTTTTTCGTTTTTCGTTTTTGGTTTTTGGTTTTGGTTTTTGGTGTTTGGTTTTTGGTTTTTGGTTTTTGGTTTTTCGTTTTTCCAAATACCAACCAAATACCAAAAATCAAAACCCAAAATATTAATGGGGGTATTTGAAATTTTAAAATTTTGTTATTTGGTATTGTATGAAATATATTGCTTGCTAATTTTCGAAGCTCTGGACGCCACAAGTAATTTTTAATTTTAATTTTTCTGTACGTTATTAAGTTTCGGATGCAGCAAATAATTTTTCACTTGGATTGGTTTTTTCGCTAGTAATTTTTTGTGAAATGATTGATCAACAATATCAGTAATGCAAAAAAACTAATGTATAGAAATTGGATGCTATTATTTCCGTCTGAAATTTTATAACATTAAAAACTTGTTAAATTATTTAGCCTCAGCAAAATAAATTGTAAAGTATTGATTTTAATGAAACAATCCACATTAAATTTATTATGTATTACTGCAATGAAAATGAATGAATTATTGCCCCTACTTTTCGTCATCTCTGAACAAATTTGTTTGGTAGTTGTAAATTTATATAAGTATTAGTAAATTAAGGGGAAATTCGGACAAAAAAGTTGTTTATTGTCCTCTCTACAGTCTTGTATCTCTATGGGTTAGAGCGAGGCCATTTCGGTAAGCTGCTTCAAGATTTACAAATTCCGTCAACATGCTAGAGTTTTTGGTAAAAAAACCGATTCTTCGGGTTACCAGTGTTTGTCATCTGCGATTTAACCGGGCGGTTTTTAAAGCCGAAAAAACCCGATTTCTGATAGAACCAGTTTTTCGGTTTTCTACTTAGCAAATTTTTGAAATCAAAAAACGTGTCAAAACTAAGTGTAATGTGAGTAACACAAAAATTGTCCGCACCTTCGTTTCAAGCATATGAAAATATATACCATTTTTCGTAGTATAAATAACTAAAATTGATTTCATTACTGTGTTTTGCGTACTTTTTTTATCATCTACGTTGGAAACTAGGAAAAAATTTAACGGGGAGAATTGGAATTCAAAAAGATATATAAAATATAGCATTGGCCAAATTTTTAGGCCAAAAAAGTGTTCGCACTACCACATTTATTCCTATGTAGCAGGGGGATTCAGGTAGTCCGCGTGGCTTAGTGGTAAGCCGAAGGTCTCTGGTTCAAGTTTCGTTGACGTCAACGAGATTTAGTTCGAGTAGTTCTTCGAACGGACTATAAGCCTATTCAGTTATGATACGTGCTGGTTTAAATCAGAACGTATTGCAGCTGGGCGGGCAGACATATCATATCACCTTGTGGAGTGCCGATCCGTTAGATCATGACAATGAGATACTCTAACTATCTCCAAGCGAAGGCCCGAAAGGGGCTGTAGGGCTACGAAGAAGAAGCAGGGGGACTCCCCAACTTTTCAGTTGCTGCTAGATGCAAATTAGTCAGCCAACAGAGTAGAAATTACGTTACAACGATGAGTTGTATGAACTATTTGACGATCCACCTGTTTCTTCATTCGTAAAGTTCCGTCAATTGCAATGGGTGGGCCGTGTAGAAAGAATGAAAGAAAACCGGCTACCCAAAAAAGCAATAATGGGTAGAGTACAAGCTAGGCGCCCAGGGGGAAGACCAAGGACTCGATGGGATGACACAATAGGAGCTGACAGCAGATCCTTGTCCGGAGTGATCCGACAAGTTCCCGGAACTGTGATGATTGGAGGAGATTGATCCTGGAGTCCGAGGCCCAGCTTAGGTTGTTGTGCCATAGATGGTGATGAAGTATGAAGCATGCCTTCAAAGTGACCAAAAGTGAACAAAAACTTGCGTGTGCGAGATAAACTATTTGCTTAATTTTCACTGATTACTGTAATGAATCGGCCCTACGCCACTGGCGAGTATTATTCAGTCGTTGACGTTGGATGAGAAGCCAAATGGCAGCAGACGCCACTACCACATACATGGCCATTAGTAGGCGACTTATACATACGCCATGCGCCACTTTATGACATCCCATCCTACGTCAATTTTGTCTGGGAGTGTCAACGGCGCATTCGAGCTGATCGAAGATGTGCGAGTAAGAAACGTCAACGGGACTCGGGAATGGAATTGTCAGCCCAGCCGGCCCGATATTCTCATCTTTTAGGAGTTTGTGTTTGTTGGAGTGTAATTTAAGTCCGCAAAAAATTGTGACATCGGTGAAGTGTAGAATACAACAAAAAGTCAGAATTCCCTGGAGCTGTTGCCATCGACGAATGCGGTAGTCCTTTAATCATTATCATATCAGAAACGATTGACAGAAGCAGATGCTTTTAAGGAAGGAAGAATCGTCTAGAAACTAGGAATGTCTGATTGAGAAAAACAAACTTTATTTTATTTTTACGTCTTTCATTCTCAATTAACCTTTAAGTTGCGAACATTTAGTGCCTCCGGCGGTCTCCAAACGGCTGAATCAATTTTGTGTGTTGCTTCTTCTTGCTCATTTACCGCTACACGGCAGTGATTGGATCGATACCTAAATTCTAGCTATTATGTCACAGGCTCATTAATTACGGCAATTGATAGTAAGGGATGATGAAATGGATGCATTGGACGAACTTCAGAACTACTGCGCAAGGAGGCCGTAAAAATATTCATGGCAAAGTAAATATTTTCATGCAAACATATGTATCGCGGGAATTTGTGAAGTCGAGATGCCATTTGACAAACCAAAGAATCAACGGAAGTGATTCTGCTCCATCACGATTCGATTCAGTGCAAGTAAGTTTTACGATGTAATATCGGCAGTGCACACATCATTAAATTAACGGTATAAGTCTCTTAGCAAAATACGATTTTTATACAGTATGTATATAAGTGTAAGCTCTGCCAGAAACACATACATAAAAAAAACCAATAATAGCAGACGCATACTAAGGTTACTTTCATCTTCTGAAATTAAAAAAAAAATCACTACAGCAGCACTGATTACTGCATTAAAATCTTGGTTTTAAACATTTGGGACTTCAGAACCACTGAAAATGGACAACGGAACGCGGTATTGTGGTGAAGAATCAAAAGTCCAGATCTAATTGGCAATTTAATCACAATTACTTTAGTCCTCACTTTCCAAGATTAAATGAGCTCAGCTAAAGTGATTGAACCAGCTGAGAAACCAAGGTTATTCATAATCCAAAACTAAAAGGTGTGAATTACAAATGAACGTCCTGGTTCTTGAAACTTGACGAAACTGGTCCCAATGGAATCACACCAGTCGACAAAGAATCAATCAAAGAGAACCAGCAAGAACAGAGGGGGAAAATGGTGACAAAGAGACGCTAGCGCCGGAGCAGAACCCGACAACAGCTCAAACCTCATCACTTGCACCAAGGACATTGAGAAGTGGTTGCATCATCAAAGGACCAACTTGGCTCAACTTATAGGTCAAAGTCAAAGTCAGCGTCATACATTTCAAAACAATATAAAGCACATTCCAAACAATAACGATACAAAAAACCTAATGGCCCAAATGGCTCTCTAAATTTATACTTTATCAGTTAAACACATTTTATCAAAAAAATCTATAGCGAATTCTAATTAATTAAGTTTATTACATATTATATGATTTGATTGGAAAAGGAAAAAACCAAACACTATTCCAAACTTATTTATAATTTTAACACAACAGTGAACTTTTATCCTAGACCTAATATGCTATAACCTAATTCTAATAAAATTCAATCAAAAACTTTATCTTATGCTAAAAAAATCTATCACAATATGCCTAACCAAAGCGTTTAACCTTATCTCTAAACCTAATATAATAAACACAACATATACCTAACCTATCCCTAATTTTTAACCCCAAATAAACTAGGGAAAGGTTAGTTTTTTAACCCCAAATAAACGCTCAGCAAGGAGGTATACCGAAAACGATTGGCACAGGTACAGAGAAGAGGAGCACTGAGAATTGCATCTTCGTATCCAACAGTCTCCGACTCGGTGGTGAGAGTGATTGCAGGCGTGATACCTGTCGCCCTCCTTGCTAGAGAGCGCCCCGCCATTTACCTGCGCCGAAACGAGGATGCGAGGGAGATAGTTGTCCGCGAGGAGAGACAGCGCTCGCTCAACGATTGGCAGCAGTCTTTGGTGAATTGCACGAAGGGAAGGTGGACTGCGCGCCTCATCCCGGATGTGAGACCGTGGCTAAATCGAAGGCATGGTGAGACTGACTTCTATCTGACCCAGCTTTTGAGCGGGCACGGGTGTTTTCAGTCTTACCTGCATAAGATCAAGGGTCACGGTCTCCCGATTGTCGGCTTTGCCCAGGAGAGGAGGACCATGCCTGTCACACATTTTTTTGCGTGTACAAAACGGTTCAGGCTGCAAAGGGAACTCTACAGGGAGACGGGAGAGCTCACCCCGGATAATATAGTCGCGGTGATGCTCGAATCGGTTGACAAATGGAACCAGGTGGCACATTATGCTCGGGCAGTCCTAAAATATAAAAGGGACTCACAGCAGCCGGGAGCGCTGGGGCTGGGGGATCGCTCTTCTGGCATTTCCTCTTCCCCTCTCCCCTCCCGCTAGGAAAGGGACTCCCCAGCTTGAAGGTGCCCCATGGCGTAACAAAACGAGACCTGGCCCGAAGTAATGTGTCAAACGGTTCCAGGCTGGGTTCTTAGGTTGACAGGGGAGGTGTTTAGTGGGTAGTCCAGTGGCGCATGGGAGTCCCACACCCTGTGCATAAATAGCATTCACCTCCCTACCACAAAAAAACCCCAAATAAACAACAACACTAAATGTAGCATTCGTGAGATGAAACTCAAAAATTAAGCAACGAAAAACACAAAAACTGAAAATAAACACGAATAATTTAGAAATTGCCATTCAGCCACCAATACCTAGATCGCTTCGTCTCAGCTCGATCAGTTTCAACGAATCTAGCAAATGAGTATCTACATTGAAATTGTTGGTCTCGTGAACTCAAATTAGGAGGATATTTTATTTTCCTATCGGAGGCCCGTCTATATAGTGTGTGTTATATGATTGGGACGCCGTCAAATCAAAAACATATCGATTCATGTTCAAATACACGATTGCTTCTGGAGGAACGAAGCCAGTAGCGAGGCAAGTCACAATATACCCGTCTGTCGGGTGGAAGGGCGGTGAAATCAAGGGATTTCACTCACAGTTACAGATCTTGCGATATAATTCTGAAGAAGTTTCAATATGAAGATATCGACTCTGGTCACTTGAACAGTTTGATAAATTCTTCTATTCGATATATAGTGCTTCCAATCCGTCTCAGGCTTTCTGTATAAACCAGCACATGCACTCAAACATTTTCTTTCAAAAACTCTCAATCTTTCAATAGTACTAGCACTCTGGTTGTACCAGATCTGACATCCATATTTCAAAACTGGTGTAACCAGGGTCTTGTAACAGATAACTGTGACATTTTGACCAATGTATCTGGAATGAGAGAGTCTTCGTAGGGCCATGGCTACTTTTTATGCTTTACTGAGCATGATATTGACATGTTCAGTATAGTACACCTACTGATTGAGATGAATACCGAGGTATCGAACACAGAATCTATGCCAAACCCGATCTGAACTACCCTTGCCAGCCATGATGTGCAAATCTTTTTAATTACATTTCAGGTCTTGACTGAACTCCTGCAGGGTTATCCGAAACAAGATTATTTGCACTTCTGCGCATTGATTTTATTCAGCAATTGTCAGTGTACAGCTCCACATCATTGAACATTTTTTGAAGATTGCTGTAAACTTTTCTAGCTTTTCGGTCTGCCGTATAGATGATCAGATCATCAGCAAACGCTACCAATGATCTCGTTGGCGAGACATTAAAATCAACGCCGTTCAAAAGCTTGCGAATGAATATTGAGAAAAGTAGAGATGCAGTAATTGTTCCCTGCTGTAGACCATTCAAGGCCTTGAATTCGGGTATTGCCGTCAGATTTCCATTGGTAACAACAAATGATTTCCCGTATAACATATTGCATATCATGGCGACAAGATGTTTGTGGAACCTGCCCTGAAGAGTTTAAAAACTAGTCGATCTAACCACACCGCATCGAAGGCTTCCTCCATAGACATGCTCCAACACATTCTCTATCATTTAGATTCCAACAGATATATGAGGTTACTTTCATTATTGCATGTATGGTCGAATGCCTAACATGAAAAAAATTGGCAACTTGGCATCAACTCATATTTCTCAATGTGCGCGTTTAATGCTTTGTTGAGTATCACTACAAACATCTTGCTGATGTTAGGCAGCAAGCTCATTGGGCGATAGCTTTTAGGACATGAAGATTCTTTTCCTTTTTTCAAAAACGGAAATACCTTAGCCTTTTTCCAGTCATTTGGGAAATGTGAATTGCTCAGCATGTTGTTGAACAATATGCAATAATTCCTAATAGCAACCTCAGGCAAATGTCGGAGAACTACATTTGGAATACCATCAGTACCACATGATTTCTTATTGTTTATCTTGCGAAATATGAAACACAAGTCTTGAATAAGATTCAAGCTCGGTATGAGGTCAGATGTTAATGTTTCATTGAAATGAAGAATTGATTCAGGCTTGATTTGAAGCCGGAAACTTTTGATTCAACGACCTCTGAAAATATTTCATTCCCTCTCTCAGGGTTTGGTAGATGAACCAATTCAAAATGTGTTCCAATCAGGGCAAGTTTATGCAATCTCTCTCATATAACCCTGTTTCCATTTCTAGCCAGAGTCGTACTATTAATTTCAATACCAGCCCTATTGAGAAGATTTACCTCATCACTAGTGACTTCAAGATTCGATACCTTCACTCGAGACTTCTTGCGGTATATGCTATTCACTTTCATGAAAACGCCGTCTGGGTCCTGTTTGCTAAGACCCCTCAATTTTTCCGCCCATTGATTGCTGACCTCACTCCCGAACTATGAACGGATTAAGTTCCGGCGATTCTTCAAGTATAATTTCAACAAAACCAACGAGGGATGGTTGTAGTCCAAAAATCGCCGATAAATATTTTTGACGCATGTGAAAAGAAGGCTTTTTAATCTTTTCAACCATAGAATGGTTGGTGCTTCATATCCTTCCATATTGTTTCGATGTTTAATCTTGGGAACTACTTTCTCAACCGTTTCCAACCTCAGCTTCTCTAACTTCGACAAATAGAGATCTATTTCATTGTTATCTAGATTTATTTATTTATTTATTTAAATCCATTTAACAGACAGAAATCCAATAACAAAATAGACTTAGACAATTAAATATAGTTAAATATAGTTTAGAGTAAGACAGATTAATACAACAAAATCAAGCAGAAAAAAGTTAATTAAAACATGTAAGAAATGAGGTTATAGTCTAGATCAAATTTGAAAAAATTGAGTGATAAGGAAACATAAATCACTATTCGCAAAAAGTAACGTCTTTAGTTGAATTTTAAAACCAAAGTATAACGTGGATAGAGAACCAAGCTCGAGGCTGTTATGCTTTCTGATGATTCGCGGCATAATTGACTGAAAATATAAATCTGTCCGGGCGGTACAGGAAACATTGATCTAGAAAGGTTCTACGGGACGACAGAGAAGGGAGACGAAGTATAGATAGACGATGCTCATAAGACTCATAAGCTAAGTTGAATTTGAAGAACACAATACGGGTAAACTTACGCTGAACAGCTTCTAGTGAGTTCACAAGATATAAATGTCTAGGAGACCACACTACTGAGCAGTACTCAAGAAGCGGGCGGACAAGACATGTGAACAAGCGAACAGCGGTAGAAATATTTGCAAACTTGTGCAAATGCCGCATAAGAAAACCCGAAATTTTTGATGCCTTGATAACTATGCTAAAAATGTGCACATCAAATTAAAGCTTGGGGTTAAATATTACACCAAGATCTTTACCTGAGCCTGCAGAGGAGAGAAGAACATCACATAGGGTGTAATTAAAAGTTAAAGGAATAATTTTCAAAGTAAAAGTCATTTTAAAAAATTTGGAAACATTGATGCGATGGGAGTTTACATTACACCAGTTATAGAGGTTAAAGAGATCAATTTGGAGTTGCTGACAATCTTCAAGGGATCTGATTGTCCGGAATACCTTGAAATCATCAGCATGCAGGAGACAAGAAGAGGGAATTACCGAGGGAAGATCATTGATAAACAGTACGAAAAGAAGAGGTCCAAGGATTGACCCTTGAGGGACGCCAGATGTAGGATTGAATGGAAAGGAGATTGTGCCATAGAGATTAACACGACATGAACGGGAGGATAGATACGATGAAATCCAAGAATGAAGGGAACCGGATATGCCAAGCAAAGCTAACTTTTGACAGAGGAGAACATGGTTCACGGAGTCAAAAGCTTTGGAGAAGTCCGCGAATATTGCATCTACTTGAAGCTGTTTATCTAAAGCTCTTGCAACTCAGCCAAGTTCGTAGAAGTTGAACGCCCCACCAAGAATCCATGTTGCTGTGGTGTGAAAAATGAACTCAGTGACTCAAGAAGCCTGTTGTGTACAAGTCGTTCCAGCAGCTTAGAGAAATAGGAGAGGAGTGATATGGGACGATAGTTTGACGCAGATGATGGGTCGCCGTTTTTAAAGATAGGAACAACATTTGCATCTTTCCAGTACGTTGGAAAGGTGCCAGTACCAAAACTGAGATTAAATATAAGGGATAGAGGAAAACACAAAGAGGAACAAAGTGACTTTACAAATATACTAGGCAATCCATCGGGACCAGGACTAACATTCGGATCGAGCAAGTTAATAAGGGATTCAACTTCAGAAGGATCAGTAGAATAGGATGTACTTAATGCTGGATAAGTTTGAATTGAATTTATGGGGGAGTGTAGTATATCAGAAGAGGAAAAAGTAGAGGAAAAATATTCGGCAAATATGTTAGAAATATCCTGAGGGGAGGAGGCTTCAGTGTTATTCCATTTGACAGTATGTGGGATGGAAGAGGAAGATTTAAAGGATCGGATGTATGACCAAAAGGGTTTAGGGTTATTTGTCAGGAAGGAACTCTCTAAGCTGCTAAAGTAGTTTTTCATAGCCGTTTTGAGCTCTTTTTAAGCCAAAGAGCGCAGTCTGAAAAAATTCAGTTTAACAACATTTCCGGTCAATTTATAGTGCCTATGCCCCTTGTCTTTGGCTCTTAAGGCACGAAGAACACTTCGAGTAAGCCAAGGCTTCATTTTAGCTTTGCGAGGAGCTTGGAGTGGAGTATAAAGAGCAATCAGATTATTAAGATAATCGTAAAATTTGTTCAAAGCACTATCGCAGTCAAGAGGAGTGAAGAAGGTACACCAGTTGACCAAGTCCAGATTGGTTTTGATTGCCTCATAATTTGCTTTAAAGGAATTGTAACGATAAACTGAGGCAGTTCTCTGGGGTTTTAGGGTATCAACGGTTAGTGCTAGAGACAAAGGTGGATGATGGAGATCAGGTTGAACATAAGGATGTAAAACAGGGACTATTGATAGACACCCAGTTTGAACATTTGACATGACAAGGTCCAGAAGACGACCATTAGAGTTACGGATAAGATTAAACTGTGAAAAAGAACAAAGGGAAAGAAAGGGAGAAAGTAACAAAGAAGGATTATTTGTTGAGGAAATGCCAGGTATTGTTAAGTGGTCCCATTCCACTGCCAGTAGATTGAAGTCCCCACAAATTATAATTTTGGAATGTGGATGACGAGCAAAAAGATAGGCAGAGAGTTCATCGAAAAAGGCTTCGTACACAGTTAAGGGAGAATTACAGGGAATATACACAGAGGAAATGAATAATGAGGAGTAATGAGAAAGAGGGAGTTTCACAATTACACACTCAACAGCACGAGCAAATTTGAAGCTAGCACAAAGTAAACTATTGAGGGTTTCGCAGACTGCAACCAAGACTCCCCCACCATCAGATTTATTAGTGATGTTAAGCTCACGTTTGCATCGGTAGACTAAATAATTAGGTAATATTTCCGCATTTGAAATATTCTCGTTCAACCACGTTTCAGTTAAACAGATAACTGAATCGTTAGTTAATTGAGACGCGAGTAATTAGTCCTCAAGTTTGGTTCTTAAGCCACGAACATTCTGATAGTAAATAGAAATAGTTGAACGATTAGGAGAGGAAGAATTTCTTTCAGTGTTAGATGATCCTTGAAGGTTGTTGAGGCTGTTTGGAACCTTTTTTGGGACGAAATCGCCGCTTAGGTCGCCTTGTATTGAATGTTTTAACGAGCGTTCCCTTTAGCCAAAAATCGGAACTAAGTAGGATAGAAAGTTCAGCCGGAACTGTCAGCTTGAAAGAACTTATAACCTGGTCAGGAAGGTTATCTTTTGTTACCTTTACGCACCTGAAAATACTAGGCATGTAACCAAGCTTTTTTTTTTTTTTTTTGTGGTAGGGAGGTGAAGGCATTTACGCCCGCCGAGTCTGGCAGTGTGGGACTCCCATGGAGGATACCCTTGGATTACCCACTAAACACCTCCCCTGTCAATCTGAGAACCTAGCCTGGAACCGTTTGACACATTACTTCGGGCCAGGTCTCGTTTTGTTACGCCGTGTGGCGCCTTCAAGCTGGGGAGTCCCTTTCCTAGCGGGAGGGGAGAGGGGAAGAGGAAATGCCAGAAGAGCGATCCCCCAGCCCCAGCACCTCCAGCTGATGTGTGTCCCTTTTATCTTTTAGGACTGCCCGAGCATAATGTGCCACCTGGTTCCATTTGTCAACCGATTCGAGCATCACCGCAACTTTATTATCCGGGGTGAGCTCTCCCGTCTCCCTGTAGAGTTCCCTTTGCAGCCTGGCCCATTTGGTACACGCAAAAAATGTGTGACAGACAATGTCCTCCTCTCCTGGGCAAAACCGACAATCGGGAGACCGTGACTTACCGATCTTGTGCACGTAAGACTGAAAACACCCGTGCCCGCTCAAAAGCTGGGTCAGATGGAAGTCAGTCTCACCATGCCTTCGATTTAGCCACGGTCTCACATCTGGGATGAGGCGCGCAGTCCACCTTCCCTTCGTGCTATTCACCCAAGACTGCTGCCAATCGTTGAGCGAGCGTTGTCTCTCCTCGCGGACAACTATCTCCCTCGCATCCTCGTTTTGGCGCAGGTAAATAGCGTGGCGCTCTCTAGCAAGGAGGGCGACAGGTATCACGCCTGCAATCACTCTCACCGCCGAGTCGGAGACTGTTGGATACGAAGATGCAATTCTCAGTGCTCCTCTTCTCTGTACCTGTGCCAATCGTTTTCGGTATACCTCCTTGCTGAGAGCGTCGCCCCATACCTCTGCTCCGTACATTAGCACTGACCCTACAGCACTCATCAAGAGGCGTCTTCTTGATGGGCTGGGTCCCCCTACGTTGGCCATAAGTCGACTCAGGGCCGATATTCCCGAAGCAGCCTTCTCAGCCGTTGCCCTGATTTGCTCAGAGAAACTCATCTTCGAGTCGATCAGTAGCCCCAGGTACTTCACCGCTGGCTTTGATTCAACCTGTATATCTCCAATACTGATCATCCTTACTCTAGGGATTCTCTTTTTTGTCAAGATGACCACTTCGGTTTTCTCCAGTGCTAAACTGAGCCCGCGAGCAGTCATCCAGTCCCTCACTCGGCGCATTAGCATACCTAGCCTAAGTTGCGCTTGTTCAACGGTGCGTCCGGCGATCAGAGCCGCAACATCATCCGCAAAGCCGACCAAGCGCGACTCATCTGGCATCTCAAGTCTCAGTAGCCCGTCGTAAGTCACGTTCCACAGTTCCGGACCAACGATAGATCCCTGGGCAACACCCGATGTAATTTCCATCCTTCGTTGGCCCTGTGTCGTGTCGTAGAGCAGGCTTCGGTCTTTTAGGTAGTTCCTCAAAAGCCGCATTAGATATTCTGGAACTTGAAAAGAGTTTTCCAGCGTGTCCAGAATATCCACCCATCTAGCGGAGTTGAAGGCATTCATGACGTCGAGTGTCACCAATAGGACGATCCGTCGCTTGGTGCGACTACATGCCTCTGCCTTTTGGACCGCGTTCACCACCTCTGCAATCGCATCAATGGTAGAACGTCCTGCTCTAAAGCCGTACTGCCGAGGAGATAGGTCCCCAGCAGCACGAATCGCGTCAGTGAGTCTTCCCTTGATGAATTTCTCTAGCACTTTCCCAGCTGTGTCTAGCATGCATAATGGGCGGTATGCAGACGGCGATTCGGGATTTCCCTTCCCCTTGCTGATCAGCACGAGCCTCGCCACTTTCCATCGTACCGGGAAAACCCCGTCCCGTAGGCAAGCGTTGAATGTGCTGAGCAGCAAGTCAGGACAATGGTGATAGACGAGCTGCAAAACCTCAGCTGGAACACCATCTGGACCTGGAGCCTTCCTCGCTTTCAGGGAGAGGACTGCCTCCTCCAGTTCCGGCTGTGTGAAGAGTGGGCACTCGACCGCTGTTTCACCACGGACAGCGTCAACACGGACGGGGTGGGTGGGGAAGAGTCCCCGCACTATCGCGTCCATCTTTTCCGCGTCATGTATACAAGGCTTCCGTAGGGCACCAAGTTTCCCCATGACCAGCTTGTAGCCAAGGCCCCACGGATCCCTATTTACATCATCCACGAGGTCTTGCCAGCATCGGGCCTTGTTCTTATTAATAAGCCTGCGAAGATATTTCCGGCCGGACCTGTATGCTGCTAGCCTAGTGTCTGCCTCCTCCCGTGTTCGCACCCGCTGGGCCTCTCGCCGAAGTTTGTGACACTCGCTTCTTTGTTCGGCGATCTCGTTTGACCACCAGTATACTGGAGGCTTACCGTGTCGGGGTCTCCGACGGGGCATGGAAGACTTGCAAGCAGCTATGATGGTACTCATAGTTGAGTTCACCAAGTCCTTGGCTGTGGGCCCTCCACTCCTTGGCGGAGCTCCCAGCAACGGTGCGCCTGCCGTAAGCGCGTCAGCGAACCTCTCAACGTCCATCCTCCCAGTCCTCCATCCGAGGATTGAAGTTTGGGCATATGCACGCAGAGTGGCACTGTCGTGAATCTCAACCGCTATATACTGGTGATCATTAGCCGAGTAGTCCTCTAGTACTCGCCAGTTGTGTACTCTAGGTACCAGGGACTCCGAAGCGAGTGTCACATCGGGTATGGTTCCTACGCAACCCCATCGGCGGAAAGTAGGGGTGTTACCAGTATTTAGGACAAAAAGCGCTGTTCTGGCCGCCATGTCCAAGATTTGCTTTCCCCTTGGGTCGGATCGTGGCATACCCCATTCAATGGCTCTAGCGTTGAAGTCTCCCCCGACCAGCATGTGGCCTTCTGTGTTCGAGACAGCGTCCTCCAGGGCATCGAGTTTGGTTCGAAAAGATCGCATTGCCTCGTTAGGCGTCAGATAAACACTGAAATATGTTATCCCTGAACACCGCACCCACACAAAACCATCCCCGCGTCCATGGCCCTGCACCTGAAGGCGGGCGCTGTCTCGAACCCAGATGGCCGAGGTACTAGATTTGTCAGGGTACCACGCTTGCGAGTCCTTGTTATGATGTTGCTCGCTCAGCAACAGGAGGTCAGCTTTCTTATCCCTCGCAAACTGCTCAAGTAGGTCCTGGGCTGTAACCAAGCTTTGATGTTACGTAGTTGGTAAGTGTATCCTTGGTTGTGTTGAAGGCGAGCCTTGATATGAACAACTGGAGAGGTGGGGAGACTGCTCGCAATGCTCCGTTATCAGCTAACACAGTATCTATAAAGTTTTGTGGTGCTGAAGACATAACGATATTTTGCTGAAGATTACTAGTGGTAGATTGTGTTAGGAACAGCTCGGATTGAGGCTGAATTTTTCGTTGCTGTTGAATAGGCAAGATAGACTGCTGCATGCGACTATTTTGTTGCAGGACCATAGCTTTATTAATTGGAGCCAGAAGTGACTCCTGACTACATACTTGCTGTTGTTGCGCAAGCACACTTCGCGTAAGAGGCCGCTGCGGCCCAAGAGGTGACACGGTAGAATTTTGTATAATGCAGTGACCGCGTGACGATACCAGCTCATCATACGCACTGGGCGAAAGTAACTGCGGTGACAGCAGAAGATTTTGAGGTGTCGACGGTTGATTCGGAAACTGCTGTAGCTGATCCCCACTCTGCGGCAGACTCAGGAGTAACTGCTGAGGTTGCTGTTTCTGTCATTAGGAACCATTGAGCAAGAGCTGTTATCATCAGAAGGATGACATTGCTTCAGGTACTCTCGATTAAACTTCTTTTGAAACTTTCCCCAGTCTGTGTTTTTGAAATTCAACGGGTAGTTTTCATGTTGAACTGGAATGAGGAAAAAATCATCCCTTTGGTGATTGATTTCCATTACGATTGCGTTATGGTCACTACCATAAGGAAGCACCTGGAGTTTCTGTTGAGGACTATTAAGAATGAATGCAAATCTTGCATCAGCAATGCAAAGGTGCAAATATGAATTTGCCCTAGGGTATGTTAGGAACTCCGACCCATAAAGGTTGCACCTGTACTCAATTTGGTTCTCTGTTATCCATGATTTCAGGAATACACCTCTTGGATTATTGGTGGCGTTTAGCCATGATGTATGCTTGGCATTCAGGTCACCCGCAAAAATATAATAATTATGCAGCCTGTTCAATTCGAGTATTTCAAACAAGGAATTGAGCTCCTCCTTGAACTTGAGAACATTTCGACCAGTTGCATAGGCAGAGATAACGAAGAGGTTATCCCCACCTGGCAATGAGATTGAATTCGACTTTTTCAATATTTTGGAAACAATAGGGTCTTCGGACCAATATCCCGGTGCCACGTCCCTCATCATCTATTACCCTATCGTTTCTTACGAATTCAAAATCCTTGAATGCCATGGGGTGCCATGAATCGAGGTGGGTTTGAGTGAGAGGCATGATGTCAGGCTTTTGCTTAACAATGAATTCAAGGAGATAATCACGTTGATGTATAGTAACAATGAAGTTGACCGAGATAAGAAGAATTCTATCCATGGAAATGTGGCTTGATGACAAATTATTTTGAGGCATTTGAAAGGCGTAACGCTGAAAAATAAAATTAATTTTTGTATCTTGTTTATTGATTCTCTCCGATAAAGAATTTAGTTGCTGGGTAATTTTGAGAAGCAGGTCATTATTGCCATCTACATTATTTATATTATTTACAGCATTTTCTGTTAGTACTCTGGCGATAAGTGCAAATTATATTCCGGGCTTGACGAAGTTCGGAGCTAAGACACTGTGGTGTTGTTGTATTTGCTTTGGGACAAATTTTACTCTCGCATCTTGATATCGAGGGCACCCCCGATATGATGCCGGATGACCAAAAACACCGCAGTTAACACAGTATAATTTCTCTTTTGGCTCTGTATAAGCTGGTTCGCACTCACCAGGAGCATGCACGTCTTTGCATTTGACGCACCGATAATGCATGGAGCAGTTGGCAGCCGAATGTCCAAATCTTTGACGCCGATAACACTGGTTGACTTCTGTTGTCCTCACCACTCAGAAGTTCAAGTACATTATTTTTCTCTTTTTGGGTATGGGTGATGTGTGGAACCTCCCCAGAATTCAGTGCATTTTTAGCTGTTTTGAAATCAACCAGTGATTTCGTTCTAATTGTTAATTTTTTAACCATTAACTCTTTTAATCACGAAATTGGTTAGATTATTTTCGGGTGCCGATAGCCGAACCATACCTTTTCCGCTCTAACCGAACACGTTAATTGGCGGAACTTTTTGCCGTATTTTTGGAAGCTTTTTGAGAGGAACCAGCAGAACTGCGAGCTGGTTTCTTCTCCTTATTTTTATTTTTGAAGTACTGAATAGAATTAACATCGTTATCTTAATTAGAATTATCTTCAGTACATTCTTCATTGTACATTTCTTGTTGTAGTCCGTCCAGCGCTGCATAATAGTTTTGGCTGTCGTTAGTACCTCCAGCACTTAGTATTTCTTATGGGGTAGGTTGTTTGATAGCTTTCTTTGCCTTAGTTTCCTTATTGATTTGCTTTAGCGGTTCTGCATTTTGAGTTTTCATCCCTCTCTTAAACAGATCTTCGAGGGATTGTAGTCACAGTCAGAATTCTTGATTCTCATGTCGAATCACTTCTTGTTGGTTTTCAATTATTTGGGTTTTACGTCCGCCATCTGCGGAGCTTTCCCGGTTACTCGTATGTCTCCTTTTATTGACGATTACTGCCAATTTTATGTTGCTTATCTCCCCGGGTTTCCCCAATGGTGAGAAGCTGTCAGGCTCCTCCATTACTAGAGTCGAGAATTAGTCTTTGGATTATTTCCTTTCCTTGATTTATCGAAGTAAAATAATATTCGATATGATTCCGTGGGTTGATTCCTTCGACGATATAAACTTTTCCACTTAAAACCAAAATTAGCTTTGGACTGATTTTAAAAAAAATTAATTTAATCTTTTGAAAACTTGACAGAAGTGAATTAAAAACATGTCTATACGCAACGAAGGCTAGACGTAGAATTAAAAAGAAAACACATCTGTACGTAACGAATGCTAGATGAAGAATTTGATTACTCCTCATTATGTGTGTGTACTTTCAGGTGCAAGAACAACAGCGACAATTTTAGCATAAGGAAACACTTTTTACGTAAACAATGAGTAAAAACTTTATTTTAAAATACAATAATATAAACTATATAAAAAATGGCAAAGATATATATTGTTCAAAAATAATTGACAAATGCGTTGCACCAAATATTGCTAAGGAGTAGAATCAAGAAGGAAATACGGGAAATAAGAATTAAAGTAAATTCAAATTTAACTAAGTAAGAGCGTTAAGATAAAAGGACATTTCAAACGCCATCGTGTGGATTTTTTAAGGGGATTTTTGATTGAATTAAAAATTGATTTCGAAAAAAAAAAAACAAAAATACAAGCACACGATTAAGATTAAGTTTGATTAGAACTAGAAACAAAAGAGCTATGCAATGATTTAAATGAATGGTAACTTAACAAATAATAAATTAAAAATCGCAAAAATAGCCTTTTTTATGATTGGACAAAAATATTAAGTTAAAATCTAAAAACTTACAATCTACAATTTGTAAATATCGTTCATTCAAACTTCAATTATCTACAATACAGCATTTGAATTATTTTCCGGATTTTTTAAATTTTTTTAGGAGTTTTTATATTTTCATTTAAATTTACTTTCACAAAAGTGGTATATCGTTAGCAGTCATTGATTTAAGTTAAGTCTTGGATAGGATATTGCCAGATATAATTAAAATTCCAAATAAATTTTCTTTCAAAGAGTTTTCTATGTTGACATTCCGTTTTCGGTTCATTTAAATACTACTTAAATTTGTAAAATAATACCTAGCAGGAGTTTTCTTTTGTATTATGATGTCTGGAAACTAGTTATCTTAAAAATAAATTCAATACAAGCAATTCTTAAATAGTTCAAAATGTGCTCATTCATATTCCTTTTCCCAATCTCTAACTTTCGAGCTATTTCATTGATTGGGTCCGTTACACATTTTTAATATTTAGTTAAGATTTATCTTTCAGTTTTGGGTCACTTGCATTCTAGGATTAAACTATTCTTATTCGTCTCTTAAGGTGCACATCGGCAAACACAGCATGATGGAAAGAGGAACCAGTCCATGAAGATACCTTTACAATCGTTGTCAGGATCATATGCTAACAGTCGATGCCATTTATATTTCTGCTCGCATCCGCAATCATTGCCGCAGCGCGATGTTTGCGCTTTCCTGGAAGAATTTCGGAGAGCAGCCCTTAATTTCGAGTTAATCAATTTTTTTCGATGGCATGCAATATGATTGATGAGAATACTTACGTGCATATCTCTTGATGAATTGCCTGCTCGAAATGCTGTGTATTGACAATCGCTCGTATTTTTCCCGCCGAATTCGAGGCCCAGTATGGAGTTACGATTTCTATTTTTGATTCACAAGCATCCACTCTATAAGGAGATAAGATTTCGAATTTGGGGAAGACCTTGACTTTTCATTTATTTAACGTACCTTCCCGTACTGCCATCGTTTGCTGTAGCGGCTCCCGGATTACCTGCACCCCCACTACCCGAACGATTAAGTGGCTTCGTTATTCTTGGATTATTTGAACTCGAACGGAAGTTATTGCTTTGCCGTTTCTTTCGATCCCGTATTTTTGCAAAGTACGACTCTCCGGGCTCCAAATCGTCCGGTATGAACTCCATTCCATCACCAAATTCTGGCTCATCGGTGTTCCGCTTCCGCTTTTGTTTTGTCGGTGAATCGATCATTTCGAAATCACCATACATTCTTCGCATCAGCGCTTTATTATCATCGATGAAGCGTTCAATTTTTTCGCTGCAAATAGAAACAAAGATTTCAGATTAGATATTGTTAACAAGGGGAAGTCGTGAAGTATCGTTCAAAGATTACGGTAAAATTTTGTTATTTGAAAATTCCATCTAATGTTACATCTAATTTTGTGTAAACTATGAATTGATGTTGTTAAATTATATTAACTAAGAGAAAAACGTTAAGAATTGTATGGAATTCAAGTCAACTAAATAGAGCCGTACACATACTGACAATTGCATCTGTGGCGGCTCCAGCACTGACACAAACAACGCCAGCACCAATACGAACACATCGTTGGAAACAAAAAGATGATTGGCATTGGAGTTAGTCTACCGCGAAACGCACGCGACAACGCATCGACAACCAACATTGCATAATCCATACATTAGTTTGTATGATGTTCATTTTGTTCGAACGCGAATAAACTTATCTTTTATGAGAAATGGAATTTCATTTCAAACGATAAAAAGTTGTTGGGTTCTGTCTCCGAACGAAAACCTACATTGATGACTCCGCAAATAAAGCAAAAAGAAGAAAATCGTTGGAGCAAAAACCAATGAAAAGTGAAAGTGCTTCGAACGAAAGTGAAAATTTTACAAACAAACGCAAAAATACTTCAAATGAAAGGTGAAATTATAAATCAGAAAATATTACTCTGGAAGAAACTCAAGCGGAGCTTGGGGCTATGGAACAACGAACCCACTTTCTAATCCAGCAACTCAGAGACATGTCAACAAATCATAATGAAACGTCGCACGGGAATACGGAAGCCGAAGTGGCAATGATCAACAACAATCATGTCAAAATACCTGTATTCTGGAGAGCCCACCCAGCGCTTTGGTTCGTGCAAGTAGAAGCAGCATTTTCCATTGCAAAAATCACCGCCGACAAAACAATATTTCAACATGTGGTCCTCAATCTCGACACAAAGACTCTCCTTCTGGTTTCGGATATCATCTCAACACCACCCGAAACGAACAAATACGATGCAATAAAGCAAAGAATCATTGAAACTCTCGGCAAAACAAACGAATCATAACTCAGATGCCTCCTCAGGGGTTTAGAAATTACAAATGGGAAGCCGTCCTTAATCCTACAAAAAATTAAAAATCTTGCAGGCGGGCAATGCAACGACTCGATTTAAAAAACGCTTTTCCTAGAAGAACTTCTAGAGCAACTCGTTATATATTTGTAATAAGTGAAGTCCAAGATCTGTGCAAACTTGCGGTGCAAACCGACAAAATTCTAGAGGTGGCGAAAGTGGATGGATATGAGATGGCGGCGATTTCAAAAAGTGAAACAAGCCCCCTCACAGAACTACGAGATCACATCGCAAAAATCTCACGAGAGCTTGAGGATTTAAAAAAAACAAATGAATTCACGAAAATCGGAGCGCTCGAGATCAAAATTGCGAATTAGAGAAAATTATTACCAAAAAAATACGAACCAAAAGAACAAAACTCAAGTTCAGACTTGTGCTACTATCACGAACATTTCGGAGAAGCCACGCGCCGTGCTCCTATAACAAAAGAGAAAATCCGGGAAACTAAACGTGTTATCGTCTACATCAACAACATCAAAGGCGGAAGACGATAGCAAAAACATGAAAAAAGAACACCGCATACATTTGCAAGATAAAACAGGATAACAATACTTAGTAGACTCTGGTTCTTGTGTATCAATCATTCCACGCATCTAGTTTAAAACGAAGCTCAAACAATCTCCACTGAAACTCTACGCAGCTAATTCCTTAGTAATCCACACATATGGCCAGCGACTATAAAGTTTGGATTTAGGACTGCGCCGAAACATGCCATTTCTATTCATCATTGCTGAAGTCAAGACAGGCATCATAGGAGCCGATCTCATCTACAACTTACAGACTTCTAGTTGATCTGAGGAAATGACGCCTACTCGACCCATAAACGTCCCTCTCGATAACAGGAAAAATCAAAATCACATCAGAGCACGGAATATCGACCATTAGAACAACAGAAAACGAAAACATGGAATTTTCGAAACTGATGCAAGAGTTCTCCAACTTAACGAAACCATCAATAAAAAAGGCAATAACACAGAACTGTCACGCCGTGCATCATATCATCACTGAAGGTCCCCCTGTTGTCGGAAGAGCATGCAAACTCGTGGGAGAAAAACGACGAAGTGCAGAAATCGGAATTTTAGCCATGCTGAAAGCCGGCTATATAAGGCCTTCAAAAAGTCAATGGTCACCTCCGCTGCACATGTAACAAAAGAAAACTAGCGATTGGCGCCCCTGTGGTGATTATCGAAAGCTAAATTCTCGAACCGTGCCCGACCGATACACGCCACCGCTGATACAAAATCTTTTTCCTAAGCTTTTCAACGAAAATATGTTTTCCACGATTGATCTTGTGAAGGCCTACCACCAAATACCCATGACCGAAGAAGATATACCGAAATCAGCCATCGCTACACCCTTCGGACTATTTGAATATTTAGTCATGCCATTCGGTCTTCGTAACGCCATCTAAACATTTCAACGCTAGATTGATTCAATTTTTCGTGACTCGATTACACTTTTTACTACACGATAAATTACAATAAGTGTGCGTTCGTGGAAAATTAAGTTAATTTTCTTGGATATACAGTAAATGCTGCTGGTTACAAGCCACCACAAAAGAAGATAGAAACCCTCACCCATTATATAAAACCAAAAAGAATTCATGATCTCCGCAGATTTCTCGGAACGATAAACTATTACCAAAATTGTATACCAACCGCTGCCAAGACTCAAGCACTCCTAAGTTCGTACATCAAAGACTCCAAAAAGAACGACAAACGAGAAGTCAAATGGACGCCAGAAGCAACTGAAGCATTTGAGAAAAGCAAAAAAAGCCTAGCCGACATCATACTCACATCGTTTCCACCCCCACAGCACCATTGTGTTTAACAACTGATGCATCCAATACAGCAATTGGTGCATCGCTTGAACAAAAAATAAACAAAGTTTGAATGCCGATCGGATTCTTCTTCCGAAAATTATCCAAACCAGAACGCAATTGGAGCATCTACGATCGTGAACTTTTGGCGATCCAACATCAACTCGAATGCAGAACGTTCGAAATAAAACTGATCACAAGACATTAATCTATGCATTTTCACAAAAATCTGAAAAAGCATCTCCACGCCAACTACGACATTTAGACTATATCTCACAATTCTCGACCACGAGTCTACGTTAAAGGCAGCGAGAGTGTCGTAGCGGACACATTATCGAGAATCAACACAATCGATATGCCGTCAAAATTTGACCTAAAAGAAATTATTGAGCAACAAAAAAACCACGAGGAATTATCTAGGTTATTAAAAAAACCGACATCCCTCAAGTTACAACAACTCTACATCGAAAACTCGCCAGTCTACTGCACTATCTCGACAGATGTGATTAGACCGTACCTTCCTCAAAACTTGAGAAAAATTTGCATTCGGAATCACTCACGGCCTTTCACATCCAAGTGGTCGCTCCACCGCTCGCGCATTACGAGAAAAATTCATCTGGCCCGGTATCAAAAATGATGCATTAAAATGGTCACGAGAATGCATTGAGTGCCAAAAATCAAAAGTTGATCGATACAAAAAAACTCCGCAAAACATTAGCGTCAATCACATTAACATTGATTTAATCATCCTGCCGCCTGTAGAGGGATATCGCTACTGCCTAACAATCATCGACAGATTTTCACGATGGCCCGTGGCGGTACCTTTAAAAGAGACCACTGCACCGACAGTTGCAATGGCAGTCTTTAACCATTGGATCGTCAATTACGGCACTCCTCTCACCATCACGACAGACAAATGACCGCGATTCGGGTCTGCCTTATTTAAAGCCATGACAAACTTCTTGGGAAGTAAAAAAATCAGGACCTCGCCATATCACCCTCAGTTGAACGGACTCGTTGAACGACTACATCGTACTTTAAAAGCAGCACTTATGTGCAAAAATGATATTGGCGCTTCCTTCAGTAATACTCGGCCTTCGTACATGCTAATATACAAAGAAGATTTAAAAGCATCACCTGCTGAAATGCTGTGCAGCACAGCTTTACGTATACCTGGGGAATTTCTCGTTACTCAAGAAACCACAAAAACTGACCCTGTAAAGTTTGTGGGAAACCACCGCAAAATAATACGCAGCATCAAGCCCATACCGACAGCTTATCACTCAAAAATAAAACCTTTTTTGCCAAAAACAGCTTAAAACATGTACACATGGGTTTGTACACTGCGACCGCATGAAAAGCCCTCTGCAGAGACATGCACAGGGCCGCATCAAGTGTTGGAGCGAATAACCGATGACCTTTACAAAATCCTAGTCAACGGTTCAGAACAAAACATCTCAATATCATGACTGACTGCAGCACATCTTGAATCAGACCAGGCAAATGAAGCGAATGAAAACTTGAATCCCTGAACTCCAGAGATTCCAGAAACTCCACAGATTCCACAAGCTTGAGGGATACCGAAAACTCAAGAAAACGCAACAGCTAAAAAAATCGTGACTTTTTCCAACCATTCCAAGAAAGCCACTAGGAAGGGGGTAGATGTGGTGGCTCCAGTACTGACACAAATAACGCCACCAGCAATACGAACACATCGAAGGAAACAAATCCCAACACCAAGAGAAGATTGGCATTGGAGCTAGTCTACCGCGAAACGCACGCGACAACGCATCGACGACCAACATTGCATCATCCATACATTAGTTTATATGATGTTCATTTTGTTCGGACGCGAATAAAGTTGTCTTTTATGAGAAAGGGAATTTCATTTCAAACGATAAAAAGTTGTTGGGTTCTGACTCCGAAACGAAAACCCACACATCCATTTATTAAAATTGAACTTCAATAAATCATCGTGAACTAATTCCTCCTGGAATCTTACATGTAGCAACAGCAAATCAAGTTATTTCTCATGTAATACAAAAACAGTTGATAGAAAGAGAGATAGCAAGATGATTTATTTAACAACATTCAAAGCCGCAACAATTCAAAGCCAAAACATTTTACAGTATTTCACATTCTTTGACACATCAGGAGATTTAAATAAATTGAGCTAAACTTGGGTTGTATGATGCCAACTGCACTGACCTGAAATACAATAAAACGGGAGACCCCTAAGTATGTGGTGGATGGAAAACTACTGCTCAACATTGGGAGGTAGCAATTGTGTGTAAAGACTTTATCAATAGAATTCGGTAGGGAAAACCGATCAGCCAACCTGACGATTTAGAGGCACACCCGTCTCTTTGGCCTGGGAGGAAAACCCACCCTCTAACCCTCAGGGCCGATGATTATGTCTTTTTTAATTATTTTTTTAATTCAATTGTTTTTGGTTTTTCGAACATTCGAAACAACTTAAATATGTACACACTATACAATTCCGATAAAAGAGTAACTTAAGTAAAAAATTTTTTGACACTTTTAATTAATTTTTGTTAGATATTTTCACGCTACTGTAGACAACGGTTGTACAACGATTTCAATTGATAATGCTAAGTTTAAATATTAAATTAATTGACATTATAATTTATAATTAGGTAAATAAAATAAATGTTGAATGGATTTTTAACGGAGAAATTATCTTTCATGGTAGAAAAAGAAGTTTTCCCGTATCAATAAATGAACAAACTTCCTTACTGGTGACCACCGCCAAAGCACAAGCGCCTTCTGACAAGAGGCACAATCTCCAGATAAACCAAAGCCACCACAGGGGCCACAATCTCCAGATAAACCAAAGCCACCACAAGGACCACAATCTCCGGATAAACCAAAGCCGCTACAAGAGTCACAATCACCAGATCGGCCCAAACCACGACAGGGGCCATTAAATCTAGATCGGCCAAAACCTCCACAAGTGCCGCAATCTCTAGATTGACCAAATCTACCACAAGGGCCACACACCGGATCGACCAGGGTCACCTGAAGGATGCACATTTGAAACGAACAAGGAAGTGAGGATTTGCATACCCTTGAAATGTACCTGTGTAATCGATACGAAAAATCTTAGCGAAATTTGATATTTGTCAGTTGAGAGATGACACCCTACACAGTGTATAAAGTTATGAAAATTTTTTTAACGATACATTCATTAAAAAAAACAGTTGTAAACTAACGAACAAATTTCCATACTATCATTATCACCATACTGGTGACCACCGACAAGGCACAAGCGCCTTCCGCCAAGAAGTTTTACCATCACCAGACTAGTGACCACCGACAAGGCACAAGCGCCTTCTATCAAGAAGTGTTATCATCACCATACTGGTGACCATCGACAGGGCTCAAACGTCAATTCACATTTTCAAAGCAAATCGAAGAAACTATTATAAGGATTACCTATCTTCCTTCGGAGTTCAGGTATTTAATGAACAAATCTCCATACATTTTAGTTTGCAAAAAGGAAAAAGTATATCCTACAACGGGGGGGGGGACGTCTAGAAGCACCCTTCAACCCCTAGGTTTTATTTAATTTACAAAGTTTTAATAACTAATTCAGCAAATTTTTAAAAAATTTTCAAAAATATTTCCGAGCTTATAAATATGCCGAATCAACGTGAACAAATCTTTAGAGACGCTGTTAATGTCCCCAACATCGGAGACAACGTCCTCATTTCAGCCCCACCAGCAAGTAATCGGGATAATAACATTAAAAATTCCCCAAACACATCCATCAATGCAGTTTCTGTGAAAACGTGTCCTTTTTGGAAGCAATTCTCTGAGGCGTGGCTCCTTCAGCTTAAAAGTCAGTTTGACCAAGCAAGAATCATCTTGGAACAAACCAAATTCAACCATTTGCTCTCGGCTCTTGACCAGGATCATTCTACGTCTAGCACTCGTTGCGTGTAGACGTGTTTTTAATATCTACGTCTAGCACTCGTTGCGTGTAGACGTGTTTTTAATTCGCTCCTGTCAAGAATTTTTATAAATTAATATAATTTTTAAAAACGTCAATTAGAAAGTAATTTTATAAAGAAACTTATTACATCGTCGAACTATTCGAACAATTTATCGAGTATCTGGACTTTACCTGCGAGAAAGTTTCAAGAAAGAAGAAAAGTTTTTTTTCACCGGGGGGTGGAGGAGCCCGACGGCTTCCCACCGCTGGGGTCCCAGAGCCAGGCATTTCGAAAATTACAAATGATAAAATAAACAAGCGGAAAAATGAACAAGACAATTGTGAGCATGGAAAGCGTATTACGCTTACCAGCAAAGATTATGAAAAAGTAACCAGAGAGAATGCAAGGGTTACGAAACAAAATGACGAATTAAAACTCCGGATACAGAGTTTGGAAGATATGGTCCGGACGTTGTCAAATGGGAGCAAACCAAAAGTGAAGCCACAGAATACGTCCGGCAAAGAAGAGCCGATATTAACTAAGGAGAATGAAAAACAGGAAAAAACAACAACAAGCAAGACCACCGAGAAAGCAGTACCAACAAATAAAACGAAATCGTAAGATATGAGCAAGACAATCCATGATGCTGAAAATATCCTGAGCGCAGGAAGAGCCAACGACAGCGCCAATTATTATGCGTCGCTGTCTGCAATGAACGAAGAAATGGACATCGAGATGGAGAGCAACGATAGCATAGGTAATATTAATAGTAGTAATAATTTCATTAAATATTTAAAATTAAAAAATAAGCAAAAGGAGAAGAAGCCAACCGGTATGTCTGCTGGTTCTCCCAATAAAATTAATAAGGTAAATGAAAAAGTTCCTCCAATAAACGTTTTTGGGCAGCGTGGAGGAGATATGGTTCGGTTATTGGCAGCCGAATATAAAATCGAGAACTTTGAAATTAAGAGAATGACCGGTGATAAGCTCACGATCAAGACAAAGACACTGGCTGATTTCAAACAGGCGAAAGATGCTCTTAATAGTGTCCAAGCTCCCCACTTCACAGATACGCCAAATGCGGAAAAAAATCAGACCTTCCTGTTGAAGGGCCTGGACTGTGGGGAGAATACAGTTGATCTCCTTGAAATGTTGCAGGAAGCAGCACCAGCTGTTAAGTTCATGTGTGTGAAAAATTTTGCTACAAGGAGATCAACTGTAGAAGGTAAAATATTACCATTTTATTTGGTCCAAATTCCCAACGACAGCAGTCCGAGTGCCCTCCAACAGGTAAGGTACTTAAACTTTAGAGTTGTGAGGTGGGAACGCCTCCAAAAAACTGGAATCAACCAGTGTTACAGGTGTCAAAGATTAGGTCATTCGGCTGCCAATTGTGCAATGCACTATCACTGTGTTAAGTGCAAAGATATCCACGCCCCCGGTGAATGAAAATTGGCTCAGATGGAGCCAAAAGAAAAATTGTATTGTGTTAATTGCGGTATATTTGGTCATCCAGTATCAGATCGAGGATGCCCTCGGTATCAAGATGCAAGAGCTAAATTTTCCCCAAAGCAAACCAAAGTAAATCACAATCTGTTACCTCCCAACTTCATCAAACCCGGGGTATCATTTGCACTTGCTGCCAGAGGACCAGCAGACAACAATATAAATAAAACAAATAATGTAAGTGGCAATAATGAGCTGCTTCTTAAAATCTACCAGCAACTTGAATCACTTTCAGACAGAATTAATAAGCAAGACCAAAAAATCAATTTCGTTTTTCAACGTTTAGGCCAACATGCTCCAAAATAGTTTGTCAACCAGTCACATTCCCATGGATAGGATTCGTCTCATCTCGATCAACGTCAACTCTATTGTTACTATACATCGGCGTGATTATCTCCTTGAATTCATTGTTAAGCAAAAGCCTGACTTCATGCTTCTCACCGAAACCCATCTCAATTCATGGCACTCCATGACATTCAAGGATTTTGAATTCGTAAGAAACGATAGGGTAATAGGTGATGGGGGAGGTGGCACAGGGATATTAGTTCGAAGACCCTATCGTTTCCAAAATATTGAAAAAGTCGAATTCAAAAGCTTTGAATCTCTTGAAGTGTCCGTTATCGAAATTTAACTGCCAGGTGGGGATAACCTCTTCGTTATCTCTGCCTATGCAACTGGTGGAACTGTTCTCAGGCTTAAGGAGGAACTCAATTCCTTGTTTGCAATACTCGAATTGAACAGGCTGCATAACTATTATATTCTTCCTGGTGACCTGAACGCCAAGTATATATCATGGCTGAACGCCACCAATAATCCAAGAGGTGTATTCCTGAAATCGTGGATAACAGAGAACCAAATTAAATACAGGTGCAATCTATATGGGTCGGAGTTCCCAACATACCCTAGGACAAATTCATATTTGGACCTCTGCATTGCCGACGCAAGACTCGAATTCAACTTTAATAGTCCTCAACGGAAACTGCAGGTGCTTCCTTATGATAGCGACCATAACGCAATCGTAATGGAAATCAATCATCAAAGGGATGATTTCTTCCTCATTCCAGTCCAACACGAAAATCATCGTTTGAACTTCAAAAAAACAGACTGGGGAAAGTTTCAAAAGAAGTTTAATCGGGAGTACCAGAAGCAATGTCCCTCTTCTGATGGTGGCAACTCTTGCTCAATGGTTCCTAATGACAGGAATCTAACTGACGATGAAATAGATGTCTATTTGTCGAAGTTAGAGAAGCTGACATTGGAAACGATTGAGAAAGTCGTTAAACTTCGAAACAATATGGAAGGATATGAAACACCAACCATTGCAAGGTTGAAAAGATTGAAAAGCCTTCTTCTCACACGCGTCAACAATATTTATCGACGATTTTTGGACTATAACCATCCCTCGTTGTCTTTGTTGAAATTACATCTGAGAAATGTCCGGAACTTAATCCGGTCATACTTCAGGAGTGAGGTCAGCAATCAATGGGCGGAAAAATTGAGGGGTATTAGCCCACAGGACCCAGGCGGCGTGTTCGCGAAAGTGAATAGCATATTCCGCAAGAAGTCTCGAGTGAAGGTATCGAATCTTGAAGTCACTAGTGATGAGATAAATCTTCTCGATAGGGCTGGTATCGAAATTAATAGTACGACTCCGGATAGAAATGGAAACAGGATCATTTGTGAAGGATTGGATAAACTTGCCTTGATTGGAACACATTTTGAATTGGTTCATCTACCAAACCCTGAGAGAGGGAATGAAATATTTTCAGAGGTCGTTGAATCAAAAGTTTCCGGCTTCAAATCAAGCCTGAATCAATTCTTCATTTCAATGAAACATTAACATCTGACCTCATACCGAGCTTGAATCTTATTCATTATTTTGTCAGCTATGAAGACTTGTGTTTCATATTTCGCAGGATAAACAACAAGAAATCATGTGGTACTGATGGTATTGCAAATGTAGTTCTCCGACATTTGCCGGAGGTTGCTATTAGGAATTATTGCATATTGTTCAACAACATGTTGAGCAATTCATATTTCCCAAATGAGTGGAAAAGGGCTAAGGTACTTCCGATCTTGAAGAAAGGAAAAGAATCTTCATGCCCGAAAAGCTATCGCCCAATCAGCTTGCTGCCTAACATCAGCAAGGTGTTTGAAGTGGTACTCAACAGAGCATTAAACGCCCACATTGAGAAATATGAGTTGGTGCCGAATTGCTAATTTGGTTTTCATGCCAGGCATTCAACCACACATGCAATAACGAAAGTAACCTCAGACATCTGTTGGAAACTAAATGATAGACAATGTGTTGGAGCATGTCTCATTGATATGGAGAAAGCCTTCGATACGGTTTAGTTAGATGGACTAGTTTTTAAACTCCTTCAGGACAAGTTCCCCAGACACCTTGTCGCCATGATGTGTAATATGTTATACGGGAAATCGTTTGTCGTAACTGATGGAAATCTGACAACAATGCGCGAGTTCAAGGTCTTGAATGGTCTACAGCAGGGAACAGTTACTGCGCCTCTGCTCGTCTCAATCTTCATTCGCAAGCTATTGAACTACTTTGATTTTAACGTCTCGCCAACGCGATCATTGGTAGCGTTTGCTGATGATCTGATCATCTATACGGCAGACCGAAAAGCTACAATAGTTCAGAGCATTCTCCAAAAAATGCTCAATGATGTACAGCTGTACACTGACAATTGGCGAATGAAAATCAATGCGCAAAAGTGTGAAACAATCTTGTTTCGAACAACTCTGCAGGGGGTCAGTTAAGACCTGAAAGGCAATTGGAAAGATTTCCACATCATGGCTGGTGAGGGTAGTTCAGAACGGGTTCCACATAAATCCTGTGTTCGATACCTCGGTATTCATCTCGATCAGTATCTGTACTATACTGAACATATCAATATCATGCTCAGTAAGGCACTAAAAGTAGTCATGGCCCTTCGAAGGCTCTTTCATTCCAGATACATTGACCAAAAGGTCAAAATTATCTGTTACAAGACACTGGTTAGACCAGTTTTCACATATGGATATCAGATCTGGTACAACCAGAGCGCTAGTACTATGGAAAAACTAAGAGTTTTTGAAAGGAAATGTCTTCGTGCATGTACTGGTTTGTACAGAAAGCCTGAGACGGATTGGAAACATTATATATCGAACAGAAGAATTTATCAAACTGCTGAAGTGACCAGGGTCGATATCTTCATATTGAAGCTTCTTCGGAATCATATCGCAAGATCTGTGACTGTGAGTGGAAACCCTTGGATTTCACAGCCGTTCCACCCTACAGACGGGTATATAGCGACTTGCCTCGCTACTGGCTTCATTCCTCCAGAAGCATTCGTGTATTTGGACATGAATCGATATGTTTTTGATTCAGACGGTGTCCCAGTCATATATCACATATATCGACGGGCCACCGATAAAAAGATAAAATATCCTCCGAATTTGAGTTCACGAGACCAACGGTTCCAATGGAGATACTCATTTGCTAGATTCGTTGAAACTGATCGAGTTGAGACGGCGCAATCCAGGTATTGGTGGCTGAATGACAATGTCTAAATTATTCGTGTTTATTTTCAGTTTTGGTGTTTTTCGTTATTTAGTTTTTGAATTTCAGCTCATTATTGCTACATTTATTGTTGTTGTTTATTTTTGTTAAAAATTAGGTATGGGTTAGGTTTACATTATGTTTGTTATATTAGGTTAGAGATAAGGTTAAACGCTTAGGTTAGGAACATTGTTATAGATTTTTTTAGTATAAGATAAAGTTTTTGATGCCATTTATTAGAATTAAGTTAAAACATATTAGGTGTAGGATCAAAGTTCACTGTAGTGTTAAGATGATAAATAATTTTAGAATAGTGTTGGTTGGTTTTTTCTCCTTTTTCCAATTGAATTTTAAAAATATGTAGCAATCTTCATTGATTTGGATTTGCTAGTTTTTTTGTTTTTTAAATGTGTTTAATGATAACGTACAAATTTAGAGAGCCATTTGGGCCATTAAGTTTTTTATTGTTATTGTTTGGATTTTGCTTAATATTCTTTTAAAATTTATAGCGATTAGTATTAAATAAAGCGCTTTTGACTTTGACTTGACCAGGATCTTTTAAGGCTTGTTAGTGACCTGGCTTCATCACCCCTGCCTTCTGACCCTTATTCAACGTTCAAAACAGCCCTAACTGACAGACAGACGGATTACTTATTTCGGAATCTAAAAAAATGAAACAATTTCTGACTGAACTTATTCTCGGGGATAACCTCCCTTCGCAGTTATTACGTGACATGAAAACCAAAAACGAAGGACGTTTGCGCAATAACATTATTAAAACTTTATGGTTTCAACGTTTACCCCATCATATGCAGGCCGTTCTAGCTTGTAATACAGGTTCTCTGGATCAAATGGCAATGTGCGCTGATAAAATTCACGAGATTTCAAGTCCTTCCTTCGTCTGTTTTCTATCGTCAATTAATTCTGCGGTTCCAAATTCAAATAATCTAAATTCTTGTGAAATCAATCAGCCAAATACTGATTTAGTGAAGGAGCTCACAGCACTCGTTTCAAATCTCTCGCTGGAAGTACATTCTCTGAAGTTTCAAATAGCAAATTTAAATAGATTTAGAAATTCGAGCTGAGACAATAGTTTCCGAAACCGTTCTAGATCAAGAACTCCTATTCCAAATCACGAGACATTTCTATCATAAAACTTTTGGTTCAAATTTTCACACGCCCCATTAAATCATAATCAAACTAATGGGCGTATCCTCGTCAACGGCCACGAATACAAACAGCCGTAACAGCCGTTTAGATATTTTTGACCCTTTTTCGAGGTTGACTTTCCTCATAGATACAGGATCAGAGGTTTCTGTGTTACCAAGTAGCAACAATAAAACTAAAACTCATGACAACGATTTCTGTCTTACGGCTGCAAATACAACTCGCGTTAAAACTTTTGGTTATAAAAAAATCACAGTCAGTTTCGGTCTTAGACGAAATTTTCCTTGGAGTTTTATCATTGCAGATGTAATAAAACCTATTATCGGTGCAGAATTCCTAAAAAAAATTGATCTTATTGTAGAAATTAAAGAAAGATCATTAATGAAAATTGCCTCTAAAGCCAAAATTTCTCAACAACTTTTCGAATCTCTATCAATTTTGTTAACAATGTCAAGTTGAATGAGTTATTAAAACAGTTTAGCAATATTATCGTTGATGATGGAACTCTTAAGCTAATTAAACATTCAGTCACTCAGAAAATTATAACGTCCGGTCATCCGATTTCTTCAAAATTGAGAAGATTAAGTGGCGAACAGTTATCCGATGCAAAAAAAGATTTCGACAAAAGGCTAGCAGCTGGCATTTGCCGTCCTTCAAAAAGCCCATGGTCTTCACCGTTGCACCTCGTTAAAAAGAAAAATGGTGAATGAAGACCATGTGGTGATTACAAACGACTAAATAGCATCACCGTTCCTGATAACTATCCACTGCCTCACATTCGCGATGTTGCAAATTATCTTTTAGGAACTCAAATCTTTTCCACTCTAGATCTAGTCAAGGCATATCATCAAATTCCTGTCGATGAATCGGATATAGATAAAACCGCAATTTACACACCTTTTGGATTATTTGAATTTCCTCGAATGACCTTTGGATAATGTAACGCTGCTCAGACATTTCAAAGATTTATTCACAGCGTTCTTAGAGATTTATCTTTCTATTTTGTTTACCTTGACGACATTCTTGTAGCATCTAAAGACGAAAATGAACATCTGGCCCTTTTAAACACTTTTTTTGAACGACTTCGGGAGTTTGGCTTAACGATAAACTTAGAGAAGTGCAACTTCATGAAAGCAGACGTAAAATTTCTTGGTCACTTCGTCAACTCTATAGACTTAAAACCTTGTCCTGAACGAGTTTCTATTATAAAAAATTTTCCCAAACCTGAAACTGTTAAACAATTGAGACGATAAGAAAATTTTGTTTGAGGATTGCTGGTTGTCCTAAGTGAAAGAACTACATTGATCTTTCACCCGAGCATTTTAGCTATCAACATAATAGCATTATTCGCTCGATGGACTTCAACTGGTTCCAGCATATGGGCTGGTTCCATTAAAAATCTCGCAGTTTCGTACGAGGTGACCGATATACTCCTCAGGAGCTGCCACATCAGTCACCTCGGGGCAGCTCGACTGCGTCATCTGGAACCCCGCAGTCGAGCTGCCTCGAGGTGACTGATGTGGCAGCTCCTGAGGAGTATATCGGTCACCTCGTATGAAACTGCGAGAATTGAGACGATTTCTCGGGATGATTAACTTTTATCGACGTTTCATCGCAAATCCTGCAGACATCCATCGCCATTTGAATAAATTTTTAGTGGGAAAGAAAAAAGATGGCAATCGCAAAATTGATTGGGACACTCTCGCTGAAGAAGCTTTTGAAAAATCAAAACATCAGCTATCCCAAGCCACTTTACTATATTTTCCTTCCTCAAAATCTCGACTTTCATTAGTGGTGGATGCTTCAAACTTCGCCATAGGCGGAGTTGTCCAGCAAAAAATCAATGATCAATGGTAACCACTGGGATTCTATTCAGTTAAACTCTCACCTTCACAGATGAGATACAGCGCTTATTATAGAGAGCTTCTTGCGATATACTATTCTATTGAGCATTTCAGACACTTGCTAGAAGGTCGTCAGTTCACAATTTTTACTGACCACAAGCCTCTCATTTACGCATTTCAACGAAGTCCGGATAGGGCTTCTTCAATTCAAAATCGGCAGATATATATTGTATATCAGTAGAAAATTGAGCAATATAATGCTCAATTTTCAATTGATATACAATATATATCTGGCAACAATATCGATTGAGTTGTCTTCAACCTTGGACATAAAGGAAATTGCTCATGCTCAACAAAACGATGCTGAACTAAATTCACTCCTTCAAAACCCATCGTTTTGTTTTAAAGAAGTCTCCATTCCAAATTCTTCCCTCAAAATTCTCTGTGATCATAGCCAAAATTCAGTAAGACCCTTTATACTCGAACAATTCAGGCAACATGTCTTTTGTCAATTTCACAATTTACACCATCCCGTTATTAGATTTTTATTTATTTATTTATTGATCCATTTTACAGACTAAGAAGTCCAATTACAAAATAGACTTAATAACTTAATAAATTTGAAGAAAGTAAGTGCAAAATTGAGTGGAAATGTTATTCCTTGCAAAGAAACAGTATGAAATTTGTCAGGAAAACCAGGAGGTCGTGCAAGAAAACTGTACAGGTTTATTGTCCAGTAACAAAGATTTATTAGAACTCAAAAGTACAACTTGTCTCGACAGAATACAAAGAAGAACTGAATTTGACAACTATCATTATGTTAGATTAAGAACAAAAATATAGGTGGCTCCACAAGCGATTAAAAGGGAATTACAAAAGGCCGGTTCGATTTGAATATACAACGACGAAATAAAAGTACTGATTTAACACTCCCCCTCAAAGCGATAATCGTCTAAACAATCTGTTTTTCGATGCCCATGTAATTTAGACATTTCCAATGTTTGGGACAGGTTAGCCCTTTGGTGAGCACGTCTGCTGGCATCTTCTCAGTAGGTAGGTACTCCAGATTGATCTCCCCTACGGAAATAGCCTCTTTCACGAAATGATGTCGTGTATCTATGTGTTTGGTTCTCGTGTGGTGCACAGGATTCTCTGCCAACTTCTTCGCACCCTGGTTATCGATGTGAATGTCGATTTTCTTCGGTGGACGAGCGCCCATCTCTTCGCTCAGTCTCTTCAGGTGCACCGCCTCCTTGGAAGCCTCGGTGAGTGCCATGTACTCGGATTCCGTCGAGGACAGCGCAACTGTGCGCTGCTTCCTCGACTCCCAGGAAACAGGACCGTCGCTCATCGTGAACGCGTAGCCGGTGTATGACCTCCGGTCATCAATGCAAGCAGCCCAGTCGGCGTCCACGTAGCCGGTCAGGCACCCTCCCTTCGCACTGTAGCTCAGGCCCACGTCGAGCATACCTTTGAGGTATCGCAAAACTCGCTTTGCAGCTTGCCAGTGGCTGGTTCCGAAGGAATCGTTGAACTGGCTCAGAGCACTCGTAGCATGTGCAATGTCCGGGCGTGTGCACACGGACAGGTAGAGAAGGGCGCCGATGAGTTCTCGATACGGTGGTTTCTCCCCGTCTTCCTCACTCCAGATGTCACCCTTTGACAGCTTAACTCCAGGAACAAGTGGCGTTGCAACTGACCGACAGTCCGACATCCCGAAGCGATCGAGTATGTCCAGCACATACCCGCGTTGACTCATGGTGATCGTCGACTCGTCCCAAGCAAACTCAATTCCCAAGCAGTATGACACGTCGCCCAAATCGTTGATCTGGAAGGACTTGCTCAGAAACTTGTAGACTTCGTCGATCCTCTTGGTATCACGTGACAGGACAAGAATGTCGTCGACGTATACAACGATCAGCAGTGGATCGTTGTCTGCGTCCTTTCCGTGGACGCTCACGTGTCTTGACGTCAGTCTCGCCCCAAACTTCACCAGCTCCGAGTCCAGACACTGATACCAGCATCGTCCCGCCTATTTCAGGCCGTATAGAGCCTTGTGCATTTTGCCCACCTTGTTCCCGGACGATAGTTGGGACAGCATCTTTGCAGCCTTGTTGACCACTTCACGGGAGCCGTAGTTGTTCTCAACGATGAACTTCAGGACATTACTTGCGTAATGTGGCAACTCCATCCAGATCTCCTCGTCGATGACACCGTTCAGGAAAGCGGTAGGGACGTCAAACTGTCGTACATCCATGCCATGTTGTGCCGCAAATGCCATGGCGAGACGAATTGAGCTGAACCGAGCCACAGGAGCGTAGGTCTCGCCGTAGTCCATCCCGGGGCATATTGGGTGAATCCCCTGGCCACGACCCTAGCCTTCCGTTTGGTGACTGCTCCATCAGCTCCGTACTTGTTTCTAAGTACGATGCGGCTGCCGACAGTTGTGCGATTTTTCGGGCGATCCTCCAAGGTCCAAGTGTTGTTTTTCAAAATCGATGAAAATTCGTCTGCCATCGCCAGCATCCACTCGTATTCCTCTGGCCCGAAGACTGCTGACTTCAGTGGAACTTCCGCGATGAGGGCGGTATCTTCTTCTCCGGTTGCATAGTCTTCATCTCCGCTCGCGTCGTCCTGTACAGCATCGTTCTGTACAGCATCGTTTGCCTCTGCCACGTCGACACTTTCTGCAACATTGTTCCTCCCCGCGACCTCATTTCTCTCCGCGACAGGATGTTCCCTTGGTCTACCAGGACGACCCGTGTAAATCTTCCTCAGTCTGCCTGGTCCGCGCTTCGTCATTGGAGTTTGTCCGACTGGACCTGGGGCTGGAACTTCAACTGGCTCAAAACCTCGGAGAGGTTCATCGTTTTCGCCAAACATGACCGGTTGCTGCTGTTGCTGATCTGGTTGCTGGACTGTTCTTCTCGTTGAGCGATTCTCTCCTAGTACAACGTCGATGTACTCGTCCGACGATGTGGCAGGACCCTCTACATCCTGCTCGGTGCTTGGCTGAACATCCGCATGTTCTGGGAAGAACTCCTCGTACTGGTCGACCTTGTTTTCTGCTGTTGTTTTCAGGAACTGGACATCTCGTGGGATCTCGACACGTCGCTCCTCAGGTATCCAGACCCTGAGTGCCTTCGAATCTGCAGCGGGGCCGAGATAAACGCCTTTCCGGGCACGAGGTCCAAACTTTCCGGTATCCTTGGTTCGGTTCAGGCAGTAAACCGGTGCTCCAAACTCCTGAAAACTGCTCACATCCGGGACCTCTCCCATCCACAACTCGAACGGAGTTCGGCCGTCCAATGCTGAAGTTGGACAGCTGTTTCTGGTGAAGTTCGCGGTACACACTGCTTCTGCCCAGAAGGTAGGAGGAAGACCGGACTGGATCAACAAACAACGAGCCATCTCGACCAGAGTGCGGTTCCTCCGTTCAGCTATACCGTTTTGTTCCGGATTGTTTGGAACGGTTAGCCGACGTTTGATCCCAGAGCGCTTCAGGAAGTCATCGAACTGGTTGTTCGAATATTCGGTGCCATTATCGGATTGCAGGCACATAATCTTCCAGTCGTGCTGCGTCTCGACCATCTTCTTGAACGCCTGGAACTCGGAGAACACCTCGTTTTTCCATCGCAAGAATCGCACCTCGCCCCATCGAGTAGCGTCATCTATAAAGGTGACGAAATACCTGGCGTGACCGTTGAATTGCATGCGCATCGGTCTGCACACATCCGAGTGTATCAGCTCGCCTGGGGCTGACTTCCTCTCGGAGACCTTGGGGAAGGGCTGGCGTGTCATCTTCGCCTTGATGCACACCTCACAGTCCACCGTTGTATCATCGTCCTCGGAGAACGTTGTTTTTGGATGCCTCGCGAATGTCCTTCACGTTTAAGTGACCCAAAGCCTTGTGCGAATTCATCAGGGACTTCTCGTGATCCCGGCTGGCAAGCGCGGGGCTCGGCTGCTCGGCAGCGCGCGAGTCGTTCACTAAATAGAGTCCGTTGACTCGCTCCGGGCACAACACCACGCGATCTTCCTTCTCGCTGACGACTTCCGCCGAACGTTTGCAAAAGGTCATTCGGTAACCTTTGTCCACGATCTTCGCGACCGATAACAAGTTCATGCGTAAGTCCGGCACGTACAGCACGTCACTCAAGTTAACTGTCTCATCGTCTTCGTTCACTCGGGTAACCAATCGCGCGACACCCTTGGCACTGATTTTCGTGGAGCTAGAATTGGCCAGGTTCAATGAGTCTGAAAAGTTCTCATCTACACTCTCGAAACTGTCAATGTCACTGGCCATGTGCGTGGTACAACCACTATCTAGACACCACAGTTTTTGCGTCGAATAAACCAGCATGGAACTCTCGTCACCAGGCGCACTCGATTCCACAGCAGCGTACAGGGTAAAGCTACCAGTCTTCGTCGTGTCCTGATCGCTCTTCTTCTTGGATCGACAACCTGCTGCTTTGTGACCCGGTTTGTTGCACTTGTAGCACTTGAACGGGAATTTGCTTCCGTCGCGTTTCTCCGATTTACCCGTTTTCTGTTGATTCGATCTGTCCACTAACATCGCGTTCTGCACTGGTCCATTGTTCTTTCGCGCGTCACTTTCTTCCACGATTTTGATTCGCAGTGTTTCCAGAGTGGGGAGCTCGTCACGTGACTCGATAGCAATCCGGAAACTGTCGAAGTTGGCCGGTATACTGTAAAGCAGCAGTATCGACAGTAGGTCATCGTTTATCGGCACTTCCATGTCGCTCAGTCGGTCAACAGCGTCAAAGAATTTTCGCAGATGATCGCGAACGTCGTCGCCCTCGCTCACCCTCTGTAAGACGATTTGTTTCAGCAGGTTCGCTTTCCTCGCGGGGCCCTTCGACTGGTAAACAGTCTCCAACTTTAGCCCAAGTTCTCTCGACGTCGCACAATCTTTGACCTGTTTCAGTTCCGAGGATGAAATCCCCAAGAAAATGTCCGACATAGCCTTGCTATCGCCCGTTTTCCATCCTTCTATTTCGGCGTTGTTCTCTTCGCCTGGCTCAGGCTTTACCTTTGAGCCATTCACGTAGCCCTACGCGTCATTTTTTATGAGTAGGGCCCTCATGTGGATCTTCCACGTGTCAAAGTTGTCCTTTGTTAGAAGTTCGATGCGCGTCATGGCGGTGGTAGCCATCTTGAATTTTGGTTGCTTCGTCGAACGTCCGAGAATCAAACACAACCTCACTCTCGCGTACCGATTTCCGATCAATCTAACTTATTACAGTTTCTTTTATTTCGCGCCGCGTGACCTGTGTCCATAACCTGTCAGGAAAACCAGGAGGTCGTGCAAGAAAACTGTTCAGGTTTATTGTCCAGTAACAAAGATTTATTAGAACTCAAAAGTACAACTTGTCTCGACAGAATACAAAGAAGAACTGAATTTGACAACTATCGTTGTGTTAGATTAAGAACAAAAATATAGGTGGCTCCACAAGCGATTAAAAGGGAATTACAAAAGGCCGGTTCGATTTGAATATACAACGACGAAATAAAAGTACTGATTTAACAAAATTAGAATATAATAATTTAAAATTTAAAAGTTACATATAGTATTATTATTAATTAATTAAATGGAATTCGTAATTACCAAAGTTCGTAATCTATTTTGGAAATCAAAGTAAGATGAGGAAAAAGATCCAAGCTCGAGCTCATTATGTTTCCTGATGATTCGCGGCATTAATGAGTGAAAATATAGTTCTGTCCGAGCATACGAAACCTCAAGAAGACTACTGGAACGGGTAGTACGTGCAATCTGCCTGAAGTGCAAATCGTCGCTAAGAGCGGATGCAATATGATGGTGGTACAGTTTGTATAGGAAACATTGATCTAAAAACTTTCTACGTGACGACAAGAAGTAAGACGAAGTAAAGACAACCGACGATCATAGGATTCATACAGCAAATTAAATTTATAGAACAAAACCCTGGTGAATTTTCGCTGGACAGTTTCTAGTGACTGAACAGTACTCAAGGAGTGGGTGAACAAGGCAGGCGAATAGACGAACAACGGTAGGAATGCTTCCAAATTTATGGAGATGTCGCAGAATAAATCCGGAAGTCTTCGATGCTCTGCCAGTTATACTAAGGATATGGATATCGAATTTGAGCTTGGTATCAAAAATTACACCAAGGTCTTTGCATGAATCCACTGAAGAGAGAATAACATCACAAAGGGAGTAGTTGTACGTTAAAGTAACTGTTTTGAGAGTAAAACTCATCTTAAAACATTTTGAAACATTTAAACAAAGGGAATTTGACAAACACCAGCTACACAGATTAAGTAGGCCCTTTTGGAGAAACTGACAATCGTCAAGAGTCTTAATTATACGAAACACTTTGAAATCACCAGCATATAGGAGGCAGGGAGAGAATATTACAGAGGGGAGATCATTAACAAACAGTAGGAAAAGGAGAGGCCTGAGGATTGACCCTTGAGGGACACCGGAAGATGGAGAAAAAGGAGAGGAAGCTGTTCCATTAAGAACAACACGGCACGAACGATTGGAAAGATATGAAGAGATCCAGGCGAGTAGGGAACCGGAGATACCAAACATGGCTAGCTTTTGGCAAAGAATACAATGGTTCACACAATCAAAAGCTTTGGAGAAGTCAGTAAAGATGGCATCCACTTGGTACTGTTTGTCCAGAGCTTTTGCGATATAGTCTGTGAATTCAGCTATGTTTGATGAAGTGGAACGGCCTTTCAGGAAGCCATGTTGCTGCGGATTTATAACTGAGCTCAATGATTCTGAAAGTCTGTTGTGTACAAGGCGTTCAAGCAGTTTAGGGAAACAGGAGAGCAGAGATATGGGACGATAGTTAGAAACAATACACGGATCACCATTTTTAAAGATTGGAACAACGTTTGCATCTTTCCGATAATTGGGAAAGATACCAGAGCTAAGGCCGAGGCTGAAAATAAGGGGTAAGGGAAAACATATAGAGGAACTGAGTGATTTCACAAATAAATTTGGCAATCCATCAGGACCGGGACTGACATTAGGATCGAGTAAATTAATAAGGGATTCGACTTCAAGAGGATTAGTTGAGTAGGAATCGATAAGGATTGGACTGGCTTCATTTGAGTTGATGGAAGAATATATTGTGTCATGAGGTCAAAATGTTAAGGAAAAGAATTGAGCAAATAGGTTTGAAATATCCTGTGGAGAAGATGCTTCAATATTGTTCCATATAACATGACAGGGGATAGTAGAGGAAGATTTTAAGGATCGGATATAGGACCAAAAGGGTTTGACATTATTTGTCATAAGGGAGGTCTCTAAACAGCTGAAGTAGTTCTTCATGGCAGTCCTTATTTCGCCTTTAACAATGGATCTTAGTCTACAAAACTCAGATCTGGCTTCTTCAGATCCAGTTAGTTTGAAGCGCTGATGCTCCCTGTCTTTTGCTTTTAAGGCACATATAACTCTGTTAGTGAACCAAGGCTTCGTTTTAGCCTTATGAGAAGATTGCGGAGGAGTATATTCGGTATTCAAATTATTGAGGTATTCGTAGAATTTACCTATGGCACTATCGCAGTCAAGACCAGAGAAAAAGGCACACGAGTCGACAGAGTCCATATTAGTTTTAATCGCCTCATAATTAGCTCTGAAAAAGTTGAACCGAAAGGCAGTGGCATATCTCGGAGGTTGGAAGGTTTCAATCGCTAGATCTAGAGACAAAGGTGGAAGATGAAGGTCTGGCTTTATATAAGGAAACAAGGCATGAGAGGCAGAGATACAATGAGCTTGGACATTTGAAAGGACAAGGTCAAGTAGACGGCCATTAGGGCTACGGATATGGTTAAGTTGTGAACAAGAACAGAGGGAAAGAAAAGAAGAAAGTAGCAAGGATATATTATTTGTAGAAGAGATAGAAGGAATTGTGTGAGTGTCCCATTCAACGGAGGGTAGATTGAAATCCCCACAAACTACGATTTTTGAATGAGGATGACGACCAAGAAGATAGGAGGAAAGTTCATCAAAGAAGTATTCATACACAACTAAAGGAGAATTACAGGGAATGTACACTGCACAAATTAATAAGGATGTATTATGCGGAAGGGAAATTTTCACAATTACACATTCAACAGCACGAGCAAAACAGAAGTCAGCACATAGTGAGCTTACAAAGGAGTTACAAACAGCAATTAAAACCCTACCACCATCCGATTTATTTGTTGCACCAGGGTCACAATCACACCGGTAGACTATGGTCAGGCAGAAATTCTGAATTGGAAATATTTCCATTCAGCCATGTTTCAGTCAAACAAATGACAGAGTCATTTGCTAGTTGGCAGGAAAGTGATAAGTCTTCGAGCTTGGTTCTTAAGCCCCTGACGTTTTCATAGTACATGGTAATAGATTCATATGTAGAGTTCCTAACAGGTTTAGTTGTTGGTGAGACGTTGCTCTGCTGCACGAAAGTTCTTTCTGAGGGGCGTGTAATTTTTCACCAAAGTCCCAGGTGGCCAAAAATCGCTCTGAGCAACTAACGTGCACTCCTCAGGCACAGTTAATTTAAAGAAGCAACAATCCGATTCGGTATATTCTCTTTCGTAAGTTTAATGCAGCTAATAACACCATGCTTATTCAGTTTATTGAGCTTAAACTCAACGTTTGCTTTAAGTTGCTCTTCCGAGGTATCATATGCAATGCGGGAAACAAAAATCTGGATCGGCGGCTTCACTATACATATGTCAGGTGGCTGCAGATCATGGGGCCTTTGATGGTGCAATGATGTTTCACATTCAATGCAATCAGGCATGGGATTTGAAACTTGCTCGTCAGGTTGTGGGAGAGGAGCTAGATCCACAACACCAAAAGTGATTGAATTCATAGGACCAGAAGGCGTTAAACAAGTCTGAGGGCCAAGCTGCTCCAACTGCGAAACCATACTACGCGTTGTTATTTTTGGTGAAGCCACATTAGAATCCGATTTTTCACCTTTCGTTTAAGACGAAGTTGGCGGCTGGTTTGTGGCCGCTACTAGTAGTTCATTGATTATACTTTTTGAATTGTCAAATTTTTGCTGCAGCTTCTTGAATTCATTTGCCAAAGTATCTACAGTGCGCTTCGCACTTTGCAGATAAGTCGCATGAACAGATATAGCGCACCATCTACAAGCTTCACAGAACCAGTGTACTCCAGAGTTCCGTTTCAAAATGTATTCGCACACGAAACTTGTCAAATTCACACACTTTGTACGGAAGTGCAAGCCACAGGAGCCCGAACAATACACTATTAACATTCAAATTTCTTTGGAGCAAAATGAAAGCAGACATTAAAAATAGAGTCAAAGCTTGTCTCAATTGTCAAAGAGCCAAAATTTCACGTAATGTCTCTTCCCCATTATGTGCCTTTGATACACCCACGGAAAAATTCGAAGTTATTCATATGGATATAAATTGACCTTTCCCTATGGTCAATCAGTTCAAATACTGCCTAACAATTATTGACCGTCTGACCAAATAGAAGGAAGCCATTCCCATGATTGACGCTTCATCTCACTCAATAGTCCAAGCACTTTGTGCAAACTGGTTAGCACGTTTCGGTATTTCCAAATGCATAACAACGGACCAAGGTCCACAATTTGAATCGCGGCTCTTCAAAGAACTTAGCATCAAACTTGGTTTTAAACGTAAGCAATCTTCACCATATTATCCGCAAACTAACGGTTTACTCGAACGATGGCATCGTACCCTGAAAGAAGCACTTCTTTGTCAAGAGCAACAATCTTGGTTCGAAGCATTACCTATGGTTTTGCTCGGACTTCGAACCACTCTCTACGAGTCATCCGAATTCACACCAGCAATGATGGTGTACGGTGAGAACATCCACATTCCAGGCGAATTCTTTACAGAACCATCACAAAACAACCTTTCCAACGAAACTCTTATAAGCCAACTACAGCGTTTTATTCAAGACATAAAACCTGTACAGGTTACTTCACACAACAAACACAAACCTTTTGTCTTCCAAGATTTAAATTCTTGTTCGCATGTTTTTATCCGAAAACCATCTATTCAGCCCTCTTTAACACAACCCTATGATGGTCCATATCCTGTTGTTGGTTGAAACTCTAAAATTTTTACTGTTAATATAAAAAATAAGGATTTATCAATTTCAGTGAATCGAGTTAAACCAGCATACTTCCTCACAGATACAAACACCTTTAACACATCTTTTATCATACAGGATACTAATAAAAAAAAATAGACACGTTAGTTTCATTACCACCACTTTCAACGCAGCCTAACAGCTTGCTGGTAGGGAGTGTGTGGCAATTATTTTATAATGTCTTTTTTAATTATATTTTTTTAATCCAATTTTAATTCAATTGTTTTTTTAATTTTCGAAACAACTTAAATATTTACACATTTTACAGTTCCGATAAAAGAGTAACCTAAGTAAAACACATTAATTGTTGTTAGATTTTTTCACGCTACTGTAGACAACCATTGTACAACGATTTCAATTGATAATGTAAACTTCAAATATTAAATTAATTGACATTATAATTTATAATTAAATAAAATAAATGTTAAATGGATTTTTAACGGAGAAATTATCTTTCATTGTAGAAAAAGTAGTTTTCCCGTATCAATAAATGAACAAACTTCCATATATATACTCAAAAATAAACATTACGAACATAAACACCACGAAGCTCCGCAAGACGATCACCATCCTCCATTTTAATCAACTACTGTTAACATGATACACTACACAATACACTCTGTGAGATCACTCACCCTCTAATTTAATATCACCACTTTAGATCTTTCCACTTCACGCACTTAACTGGAAATGTCAATTGCATTTCCATGCGAGTCGCAATACCCTCGACACATTCTTCCTCAAAAGAGAATCTCTTCCTCACACCTGCGACCATAGATACAGATCCGCACAGACAACCCATACACAAACATAACGCATTTAAACATGGAAAAAACCCATCGTATCGCTCAAAAACTCCCTGCCCATTCATTTCATGCAAACATTCGTATACACAACACTCAGTCGGACAAAATTTTACAAACGTTTTTGTGTTGGCATCGCTTAATTTTGCATTCAGCCATCTTGCGAAAAACTCATCTCCTTCATCGGCTGACATCGTACCCTCATAGCCTCCGCTTTCAGGTTCATCACATACCAGGGTTTCATGCAATCCACCGCTACTACTCGCTCATAGTTTGCTCCCCTAGTGCGATAAGATCCTTGCATATCGCATGTATCTATCATTTGGCAGTATTTTCCTTACAATGAATGAACCATTGAAAGGAGGGAGTAGTTTTCTACTATTATCTAATGCTGGACCCGCTTTTTCAATTAATACCAGAACACCTTCTTTGTATGACTTCGTTTTTTTCGTTTTTATGATTGCGAGTCAAAGAAAAGAGTAGATGTTGATAAAGATGGTTGATGTTCCGCAGACATCGATTGTTGGGGATATTTCAGTTGCACAGATTGCTAAAGGTGGTGATGCTGGAGTGGTTGTTGTTGGATGATTATTATCTTACATACCACATATTCCCTTGGAGAAGATTCCAATACATTTGTTATTGTTATGTTCTTGAGCCAAAAAGGAAAATACACACACTTATGTTTAATGATAGTTTATTGTAAATATTAAATTGGTGATACAATTTAGTGTGGAGGTCGGTACGTGTTATCTCGAGTCGCACGGAGCGTAGACTAAACTGTGCACGGCGCATGTTTACGTATAAAACGCGGCGCGGCTCATCGACTCGCGACACACACACTCGTACACATACCTATCATACGCGCTCAATCACCACATACTTATCATACACCACAACTCTCCTCCCTCTAATTATTTAAGTTTTGGAATCGCGGTGATCTGCGTAATTCTTTGTTTGACCCCGGGACTTTTACTATCTGATCCTTGTGGCGTTTATGTATAATATTGTCCTCGTCTTTTACGGCGAAGGTGGACGGTGATAGCTTTTTAATAATTCTTGCCTTGCTTCTTTTCTCGGCATTCACGCGGTAGTCGTCTATGAATACTTCGTCTTCCTTTCCTAATTCCAACCGTCGACTGCCGCTTCTTGCCACTATTTGTGCTCGTTGATGTGCTTGCACCGTTTCTGCAGTGTTGTTCCTGAATACATCGAACCTGGTACGCATGTCCCGCTTGTACATCATTTGGTATGGGCTTTTACCCGTGGTGCAGTGTTCAATGCTCCGGTAGTCAAAAAGGAACTTTTTTATTGTTGATTCGACTGTTTCTCCCCCTTTTTTAATTTTTGATACCTTGTCTTTGAATATACCCACGAAGTTTTTGGCTGCACCGTTTGTTGCTGGGTGATACGGAGGAGTGAGACTGTGCTTTACGCTGTTTTGTTTTAAAACTTTTCGAATTCGCTGCTGCGAAATTGTGGCCCTCCGTCCGTCACCAAGTGTACTGGCAACCCGAACCGTGCGAAAAGAGTTTTAAACTCTTCTATGAGTTTTTGAGCCTTAGTATTTTTTTTGGAATTTATTATTTCAGGCCATTTTGAGTGGGCACAAATTACTACAAGGTACATGTCTCCGTAAAAAGGTCCCAAGAAGTCTGCGTGTAATCGGCTCCACGCACGATCTGGCCATGGCCACGTTGTGAGCGGCGAGTTCGGTGGTTTCTTTGCTTCAATAATGCACGTGCTGCAGTTTTTCACGGTGAATTCGATGTCGTGATCTATTTCTGGCCACCACACATAGGAACGAGCGAACATTTTGATTTTTACAATTCCCATGTGCGAGGCGTGGAGCTCACGCAGAATCGTTGGCCTCATGCTGGCAGGTATTATCGCACGTAGACCCCAAAATAAACAGCTTTTCTCAACTGTTAGTTCTAGCTTCTTTCTGTGATAAGGTTTCAGTACGTCCGTGAGATCGCACAATTTTGGCCAATCGCTTTTTGTGTACGCCATAACTTTGTTGATTACTCCATCTTTGATGCTCTCTCGGGCTAATTTTTTGCTATCGACTATGTCGATTGCTTCATCGAATAATGCACATTTGAAAATGTAGCTTTTAGTAGGTGTATGTCCGCTTCTGTTTTGACTGGCAGTCGAGATAGCGCGTCGCAATTTGCGTTCGCTTTCGAGCTTATGTGCTCTATTTTGTATCTGAACCCGGACAAGTAGTAGGCCCAGCGTTGGAATCGGTTGTCCGCTGTCTGTGGAATACCTTTCCGTGGTCCGAGAATGAGTTGCAACGATTTGTTGTCGGTGCGTAGAATAATTTCTTTGCCGAATACAAAGTCTCGGAATCTTTTGAATCCGAAGACTACTGCCATGGCCTCTTTGTCTAAAATGGTTCGTTTTTGTTATTTTTTTGGTATTATGCGCGATGCATATGCGATAGGTTTTTCCGTGTTGTCCTTGTATCTGTGCGATAAAATAGCTGATAATCCGTAGTGGGAAGCGTCGCTTGCCAGTACAATCTGTTCCTTTGGGTCGTAGTGAGTCAGTATTCGGGGAGATATTAGTTCGTTTTTGACCCATGCGAATGATTTCGTACACTCGTCGTTCCAAACGTAATCTTTCTGATTTGCAAAGTCGTATAGCGGTTTCAGATTTTCGGATCGTTTCTCTAAAAAACGGGCGTAGAAGTTTATTAACCCCAGGAACGAAGCTAATTCCTTTGCATTTGACGGTATCGGCGCATTTACCATGGCGTATACTTTTGATTTTGATTTGTGCAGTCCGTCCTTGTCAATTACGTAACCCAACACATCGAGTTTGTCTTGCATAAATTTGCTTTTGTCGGTGTTGATGCGGAGATTGCAATGTTGCAGTTTTTCGCATACTGCCCTTAAATTTCGCAGATGCTCTTCGTTGTTCCGTCCTGTGATGTATATGTTATCGATGTAGGTTATTGTGCCGCTTATTCCCGCTAAACATTCGTCCATTTTCTGTTGGACGTCCGCTGGAGCCGGTGCAATTCCTTCTGGGATTTTCGTATACCGGAATAGCCCTTTGTGAGTGACGATCGTAAGTGGCACCCTGCAGCTTTCTTCCACTTCAAACTGCATATAAGCATGGCGTAGGTCTAATTCCGTGAATGTTTCGCCCCCTTGCAGCGCTGAAAAGATGTCGTCGATTGTATGCAGCGGGTATTTATTCATAATTATGAATGGATTCACCGTAATTTTGAAGTCGCCGCAAATTCTTATATTTCCATTGCTTTTGAACACGGGGACTATGGGCGTAGCCCATTCGCTGACTTCCACTGATTCTAAATGTTTCAAAGATAAAAGTCTGTTCAATTCATTTTCTATTAATGGCCTTAGCGCATGCGCTACATGTCATGCCTTGAATGCGACTGGCTTAGCATCGGCTTGCAAGTATATTTTGGTTTTGCTTTTATTGTAACAACCCGGGGTCAAACTGAACAAATCATTATATTTACTTACAAAATCATTGGAGATTCTTAGTTTATCAATTTTGTTTACTGCGATATTATCCCGTTCTTCGATATGCAACGGCCAGCACCCGAATGGCGAAAGCCATTTACGACCGATCAAAGCCGGGCCCGATCCCGATAAAACATAGCAATCAAGCTTGCGGTTTTTATTTCTAAACGTTACTTTCAATTTTGTAATTTTACCAATCGGACTCATTATGGTGCCATCGTAACCGCGCAAATCTACCGGTGTATCGGAAAGCTTCGCGTTCGCAAATTTTTCGCGCCAGATTTTATTTGAAATTACCGATTCGTATGTGCCCGAATCGACTTCCATTCTCGTGTTTACATCGTTTATACGTACATCAATATACATCGGCGCGCCGTCACGATCTCCACTTACAAAATGTTTGTTTACAAAATTATTTTCGACTATGTCGAGCGTGTAGAAATCTTCATGATGATCCTCAAAAGATCGAATGGATCGCGCAGCATCTTCGTCCGCGTCGCTGTCTTGCTCACTGCCTTCCTTATCGATCTTTTTGATAACGCGTTTGGCATTTGCACGTCTGGCGAAACAGGCATCTTCGATGTGTCCACGTTTCCTACAGTGACCGCATGTCGCGTCTTTGTACTTACATACATCTCTCCTATGCCCGGTTTTACCGCAACTGGCACATTCATTGCGTTGTTTTGATGTTCCCGGGCTTGGGCATTGATAACGAGTATGCCCGCGACCGCCACAATTCCAGCATGAGTTGTCTTTAGCTTCGTGTCCTTGATGTCGGCTTTGCTGCGTGCGTGGTCCCTGTTTGTTGTTGTAACTCGACCTCTCGCGATGGCTATTATCATGCCCGATAGCAAGTAGATCTTGCTGGTGGTTAATCCTCACGTTGCTTTGCGCATTTTTCTGCGCCATTTCTCGCGCGATTGCGGTTTTTAGTGCTGTGTCGAACGTTAATTCTTCTGTTTTGAACATTTTGATTTTCGTGTCCTTATCAGATAGTCCGCATACGAATTGGTCTCGTAGGGACTCTGTTATTTTAGTGAAGTTGCACTTTAACGACAATTTCTTCAAACGTGCGGCAAAGTCGGCAATGCTTTCGCCTTGTTCTTGGCTTACTTTGTAGAAATTATTTCGTTTCATCAGTTCAGACGGCTTAGGCTCGAGGTGATCTGCCATGAGCTTCGTGAGCCCCCCGTATTTTTTTTCGGATAGCTTTTGCGGCGCACAAAGATTTTTAATAAGCCCATACGCGTGAGGTGAGCAGTATGGCCGCCTTCTTCGCGTCGATAGTTGTGTCCCGAGCCAGAAACTGGAACTCAAGGCGTTCGACGAATGTTTCCCATTTGTCTTTATTTAGACAAAATTTTATTCGCGTACTGTTCTCCGCCATGTCACGATCGCTATCTGAGTCGTACTCTTGGAATGTGTCTCTGGGGCACTTTATGCTGTTAGTGTTTACTTTCTGCTGGTCTTGCGTTTTTACCGAATCTTCTTGTAGTTCCACGGCTGGTTTGTCTTTATTTTCCGTGTCAACTGCGGCTTCTCGTTTTGCGTTTGCCTCGTCGTGCACTAATAACACTAACGTGTTTCGTATGTCGTCGCGTGTTGCGTTTGGATCGACTTGCACTCCGCGTTTTGCTAGTTCGTCACTAATATCTTTTTTCGTTAATTTCCAAATCCGTCCAACGTCCGATTTACCTGGCATTTGTACACCCTGTCACACGCGTGAATACAGTTCAAAACATCCTCGTCGCCACTAATTGTTATGTTCTTGAACCAAAAAGGAAAATACACACACTTATGTTTAATTATAGTTTATTGTAAATATTAAATTGGTGATAGAATTTAGTGTGGAGGTCGGTACGTGTTATCTCGAGTCGCACGGAGCGTAGACTAAACTGTGCACGGCGCATGTTTACGTATGAAACGCGGCGCGGCTCATCGACTCGCGACACACACACTCGTACACATACCTATCATACGCGCTCAATCACCACATACTTATCATACACCACAGTTATAACCTTTTGTGGTTGGTTATTATACTCTTTTGCGGATGCCTTTTGCTGGCGGGGGTATTTCCTGTTGTGGCTATGCCTGCTACAAGTATATGCACGATGATGACGATGATGCTTGTGAATCAAGACAAAGTTAGAGATTGATGCTGATACAAGAAGATGGTTGATATCCCGTGGACATCGATTGTTGGGAATGTTTCTGTTGCAGAGATTGCTGTAGATGGTGATGCTGCGATGGTTCTTGTTTGATGGTTGTGGTATATTGTGTAATATTGGTAACAATGCGTTGATTTTGTATTGTTGCTCATGGCCAGCTTCAATATAAATTGCATACTCGTCACCATAGGTTTCTGTGACGTCTTCCGATCGAATTCATTGGACTCTTGTACGGTGGATACACTGGACTGGAAATTTGAGGGCTATTCAATTGTGTGGAACTAAGTTCAATGTCTGCTGTATTGAGTAGGATGGGTTCGAAAAGATTTGATTCGTATCGGCTATTGTCTGGTATGGCATGTTGCGCACTATTGAAATGCATACTTGGATTTGTTGCAGTTGGGCTAAATTTAAATTTGAGTATTCATTGATATGCAAATTTGTTTGATTTCTTTGCTGCTGTATTAGTTTCATTTATTTTTAATTTTTAATTGAACTCGTCTGATGGTAGTAATGCTGTCTATAATTTGATACTGAGTTTGCTTTATTCGCTTGCTGCGCTTGCTGCTGGCGAAGATGCAATTGTTTGGTTGATTTTTTTTTATTTTCATCCCTTCTCGTAGCCTCTGGCGGTTCCTATGTAGCTATTCCTAAACACTTGTTAAAATCTTCGTAAGTTAGTCATACAACTCTAGTTAAAAATAGTACTTGATAAGACGAAATTTGAATTCGCTACAAAGTAATCATTTATTTCAATTGGCTTGGTGGTGTCTCAATTGGTTGAAGGTTTATGAAAACAATTCAGTTTCACAGTTGTTGAAGGAGCATATGCTTACGCTATCGGGTCTATCCTTTAACATTTCCCTTTGGCCCGTAACTTTATAAAAATATCGATAATTTTATCGACATCGCAAGCACCTCGCATCCCTAGTCAGAGTATAATTAATGATAGTAACTTCTGAGATTCAGCCATTATCTCAGATGATTCAATCTTAATTGGGTTATAGTTTAAACTTAATCGGCATATGCTAGCGGTCTTATAGGACGAATACCTTACCAAACGTATGTGTATTAATTACGAAAATTATTAAATGAAACACAGTGTGTGTAATTGGTCACGATGCTGTTTTAATACACTCTTTATAGAAGGAAGATTGATGCTCCACTGACTATCAATACAGTTGTCAAAACAAATGTCAACTTCACCTAAGAGTGTGATCACATTTATCAATAGTAAACATTATGACATGTTCACACCGTAAAAGTGTTGAACATTACTACACGCTTTTTTTTTCAATTTATATATATATACATATGTCTATGTCTCTAATAGCTTATGATTACTTTCAACCACAAATTCACGGCCATAAACAAAATTGTTAAGCTTGGTACAAGCAAATACTCGTAGAATGGCAAGTAGCTCCTTTTCAATTTGAGCCCAACTTTGCTCCGGATCACTTAATGTTCTTGATGCGAAAGCTACAGGTCTCCCTCCTGCATAAGCACACTACCAAGCCCATCCTTGGATGCATCAGTTTGGATTACCACTGGTTAATTTGGGTCATATGTTGTGAATGCTGGACCCGAAGTTATGATTTTTTATAAGTTATTCAGTTCTATTTGATGTTCCTTCATGAAATTGAATTCCACCCGGTCATGAGTTAGCGTGCGTAGATTTGCAGTTAATTTCGACAGACTGGAAATATATTTTGCTAAATACTTAAAGAAACCCAACAAACATATGACTTCGTGTTTATTTTCAGGTTCTTTCACTTTTAAGATAGCTTACAGGTGTTTATTTTTTCGGTTTGATTTGTCTTTCAGACAAAATGTGACCCACAAAAGTAACTTGGGATTTTTCGTATTGATTTTTTTCCGGATTAAATCTAATTCCATTTTTCTTAGCACGCTCCACAGCAGTTGCCATGATTTGATCATGTTCTGTTTTGTTTCCCGCAGCTATAGCCAAATCATCAAAATAAACCATTACACCCGGTATGTCTCCAAATATCTGTACCATTCTCCATTAAAACATTTCTGGTGTGCAGTTGAGTCCAAAAGGCGCACATTTAAATCTGTATCTACCAAATGGAGTCATAAATATTGTTAGATTCGAGCTTTCTTTATCTAACTCCATGTACCAAAAGCCACTAAGTCCAAGAACTGAAAAAACGCGCTTTAATAAGCGCATTTTTTCGGTTCTTGGTTAATACCAGTTTTGACGTGAAGTCGTCGATAGTGGGAATTAGAAAATGTTCACTGAATACACTTGTTCAGTGGTTTTGGATCAAGGCACAGTCACAAATCTTTATTTGCTTTTTCAACGATTTGTAAATTATTAACCCAATCAGTTGGATAGCTCACAGGTTCGCTAATATCTTCATTGACCAGTCTATCAAGTTCAACTTTTAGTTTATCCAATAAGCTCAATTGTATCCATGTTTCATAGTGTGGCACAGGCTTCGAGTTTGCCTTCAACTTTATTGAAAATTTCATGGGTAGTTTTCCAATGCCACCAAAAAGGTCATTGTTATTTTCAACAAATTCATTCACAGTTAATGATGAGCATGCTATCCTACTTACATCCAATCGCTTGATCAATTCAAATTCAATACATTTATCTAAGCCAAGTGATGGTTCATGATAATCGTCGACAACAAATAAGTGAGAAGAATATTCAGATCACCGCATTAAATCATAGCATGTGAGCTTCTTCTTCTTCGTAGCCCTACAACCCCTCTTGGGCCTTCGCTTCCTGCAAATAGCACCTCTAACTGTCTCGGTCCATTGACTGTGTCCTCCAATTTTGAAATCTGAGCAGCGATGAACTGTCGTCGTCGACCGAGTCAGACCAGCGTTTGTTTGGTTTCCCCACTGGTCTCCGGCCATCAGTTCTCCCAACGAATACCTTTTTGGGCATCTGCTGTTCTTCCATACGATTCATGTGTTCAGTCCATTGCAGCTTCGGCAGTCTGACAATCGTTGAGACCTCAGGCTCATGAAAATTTCATACAGCTCGTGGTTGTATCGAATTCACCATTGGTCCCCTTCTAGCTTCACTCTGATTATTCGCCTCAGGACCCGTCGCTCAAAGGCGTTGAATATATTTGCGGATGTTTGGGTTAGGGTCCATGCTTCACATCCATAGCATAACACAAATCTTATCACAGATTTGCATACTTGGAGCTTTGTTTTCCTGTGTATGCAGCTGGTCTTCAAGATCGTCTAAATTGAATAACATATTTGATTTGCGAGCTGTATTCTTCGATGTATTTCGTCTCTACCATCACCGGTTCTCGTCATTTTGGCGCCTAGATACACAAATTCGGTCACATTTTCAATACTGTACTCACCAAGTGTGATACTTTGTGCGCTTGAGGTATTTTTCCTTGACTGCATCATGAGCTTTGTTTTACTTTCATTGATTTGAAGCCCTACTAGTTTTGCCTCGCTGTTGTGTTCCAGGAAATGTTCTTTGGCAGTTGTTAATGACCATGACAAAATGCTGATGTCGTTCGCATAGACTAATACTTGGCTCGACTTGTGTGGAGTAATGTATGTACCTCGTGTATCGACGGGTAGCTTCCCTATTATGTGCTCTAGAGCCAAATTGAATAGCAATGGGGCCAGCCCATCTCCCACTTTTAGTCCGATATTTGTGCCAAAGGCATCGGTGAGTTGGGCACTGATGCAGACTTGGGAGGTCGTCGACGTCATTGTCATTTTGGTAAGACCAGCTGATTTGGCTGGGATGCCAAAGCAGAGAATTATTTGGTACAGAACATTACGGTCAATAGTGTCGTATGCTTGCTTAAAGTCAACGAAAGTTTGATGAACGTCTATGTTCAACTCTCAAAATTGACTTGACAGCAATTGGTCTATTGTTGATCTACCACCTTAATACTCCCCAATAATAATACTGTTGGCATATGATCAAATTTTATTTTCTAAGATTTTAGAAAATATTTTATACGCAGTAAAAAGTAGTGATATGCCGCGATAATTTTCGCACTGTAGCTTGTCACCACTTTCGAGGATAGGGAATATAATTGACTGGCTCCACTCTTTCGGCATATTTTCTTGTTTCCAAATGTGCTGAACGACTTTGTGAATAGCTTTATGAACACTGCTGTCACCATATTTGATGAGCTCCACTGGAGTCTCATCGAAACCCGACGCTTTATTATTTTTTGGGCTTTGATGATGGAACGCACTTCATCCAGAGTTGGTGGGGCAAATGGAAATTCTCCGCAGAAATCTATAGGCACCGAATTTTTGGAGCTATGCGGAGGATTTAGGAATTTTTGGAAATATGATGCGTATCTTTTCTTAATCTTGGTTTCATCAGTGCTGATGTCATCACGACAGAGCGTGGTTTTGGGCTGATAACCACGTTTCAAGCTTTCCACTACTTTGTATACTTGTCTTATGTTGTTGCTCGCTAGACTTACATCAATACTTCTCAATTGGTCATCATCGTATTTTCTTTTCTTAATTCTAGTTATCTTATTCGCAACTCTTCTAAGATTTTCATAGTGTTCTCTCTTCGTCCTGGTTTTCCTACCTATGTAGTCTTTGTATACCTAATTCTATTTGTCTAACGCATTCTGGCACTCATCATCTCTTGCGCCGGGCTTGATGTCCGATCGTCTGTTCTGCCATGGTCTTAGCAGCCGCTTTCACTTCCATCCAGAGCTCGTTGCTCATCTTTGATAATAAGATGGGAGCCAGCTGGTTGTCGAGGAGCTCCGTAAATTTTTTGGCCACAGACGCCATTTGGAGCCTTTCGATGTCAAATTTTTGTAGTGCGCTGGTCCTCGCTGGATATGCCTTTGACAAATGATCGATAGGTTAATTTGACCAAGTAATGATCTGAGTTACAATTGGCTAATCGGTGTGTACGGACGTCAAATATGCTCGAGGCCCATCTTTGTTGGATCAGAACATTGTCGTTCTGGTTTTGTGTGTTGCCATCCGGTGATACCCAGGTCATTTTATGAATGCGTTGATATGGAAAGCATGTCGAATGTATGATACGATTTCTGCTACATGCAAAGTCAATCAGATGCTGGCCGTTATCATTCTCTATCATCTATATCCTCCCGTCGTTCCCCGATGAGATAGCTCATTGCCAACCTTAGCGTTGAAATCGCTCAATATTATTGTTGTATCGTTTCTAGGCAATGAGTCGACTACTCTTTCCATGTCACTGTAGAACGTTTCCTTCGTTTCTTCGTCCTTTTCTTCGGTCGGGGCGTGAACATTAATCAGCCAGATTTTGAAAAATCTCGCTTTTATACGGATGGCACAGAGCCATTCATTGACAACCTTGAAATCAATAGCGGGTGATTTGAACTCCCTTTCCACAATGAAGGCTACTCCGAACTCTCGTTTTCCAGTAGGCTTCCCACTTTTGAATATTGTGTGCGATCTCATGTCTTGAATGTCATTTTCAGTCTAGTTTGTTTCCTGGATTATTAGTATTTTTAATTTATATTGACTGGCCTGTTGTAAAATATCCTTAACAGCGCCAGGGTAATTGAGTGATCTGACATTCCAGGATCCCTTTTCGTTTGTGAGGTCGTTCGCGTTGGTCCAATCCATTCCAAGTTCCATCTGCAGGTTTCGGAACATTTTGAGGTTTTCCACTGACGGGGAGTTGGCCCGTCGCCAACCTCAATTCGGACGGCATTGTGATTACGTCGATTCCGGTATCAGGCGCGGAAGATTCGCCTTCACCCTCTTACGTCCCCACAAGGGAGGTATAAGTAGGATTTAGTAGCAGAGCGGTAGATATATTTACAGTTATTAGCATTTCTCGGCATTTAATGTCCCATTATTGGGGATCTTGACTTTATTTCCATTGTAATCGAAAATAGGAAAATTGTTCCATTGTTTCTCTTTATCCAATGGAATGTTAAGTTTCGTAACTAAATTGATGAGAATGCAATTAACGCCCGATCTGGTATCAAGTTTTTTGTGATCGTTTGATTTCCCTTTTTGTGTATTCTTTGGTCCATCGCTCTGTACTATGCCCAGTTTTGTATGAATGTGAATAATACGGTCTTCGTTCCTCATATGATATGCCACAAGTACACTTGAGTTCGCAATACTGAATTTGTTTACGTAATTCGGTTTCAAAATCAGCGAACGATTGTTTTTCTTTTTGAGCAACGGTATTGAACTTGAAGGACTCTATTGTTGTGTTGTTTTGTGGAACACAATATCGATCAAATGCAGCTAAAACCTGATTTAATGTACGTTCAGCTGATGTCACCTGTGTTGGTTGTGATACAATTGCTGTCGCGGCTGTTGTTTTTGGTGTATCGGCTGCTGGTGATACACTTTGCTGTGTCTGTGTATTTTGATTTTTCGTTTGATTTCCAGTGTTTGTATTTCCAATGATTCCCTTAGTTGTACCATCATTTGGAAACAATGTGATATAGATTTCCATTGCAACTAGTCATAAAAACGTTGCAATTTGCTTTTGTTGACTTTCCTCGTTTTTTTTCAGTGATCATCATGTACATGAGTAATGTACGCTTCCAGCTTGGCCAATGTTCCTAAGAGATAAAAGGAACACACAGCAGCCGGGGGTGTTGGGGCTGGAGGATCGCTTGTTTGGCACTTCCTCTTCCCCTCTCCCCTCCCGCTAGAAGAGGGATCCTCCAGCTTGAAGGCGCCTCACGGCGTAACAAAACGAGACCTGGCCCGAAGTAATGTGTCAAACAGTTCCAGGCTAGGTTCTCAGGTTGAAGGTGAGGTGTTTAGTGGGTAGTCCAGTCGCCTTCTTGCGAACATGGGGGTCCCACACTCTGTGCGTAAATGGCATTCACCTCCCTACAACAACAAAATAAAATGTTTTGCTAAATTTGCACAATCTAATTCAGTTGGTAAACAGTCGTTCGAGGCCATTCTGTTTGTTTGTTGATTTTTTTCAAAATTATTGAAGAAAAGAAAAAAATCTTGATGAAATTATGTTTTCCGAAGTTTAATTTATCACGATAATTTGTTTATGTTGTTCTCTCTGATTTTCAACGATGATTTTGAGCTTTGCTCCGACATCATTCGATGCACGTGATACTGTATTACGTATTTCACAGTCCTTAGCAATTCTGACACCATGTGATAATTAGGAAAATTACAATGTTTGTAATTGGTCACGATGTAGTTTTAATATGCTCTTTATAGAATAAAGGTTGATGCTCAACTGACAAACAATACAGTTGTCGAAATATATGCTAACTTAACCTAAAAGTGTGTTCACATTTATCAATAATGAACATTATGATATGTTCACACCGTACAAGTGTTAAACATTATTACAGTACGCATCTATCCGAAGTTTATAAATGCTTAGAAAAATCATTATGTTTTATTTCCAGCCTTTTCAGAACAAGTATTCACGAGCAAGTGAAGTGAAAGAAATCAAGTGTATAAACAAGTCTGCAAATAGCATCTTAATAGACTGGCTACTTTGTTAGACAATTCCTAATTAGTCTACATAAGTATGAATATTAAACATACATATACCCGTTATAAATGGTCTGTACTAAGTAAATAATTTACATAATACAACAACTAAAATCATTAACAGAGAGGTGCTAATATAAATTACTTAAATATAATTGCTATTCAATCATGACAGAAAAATTAATGCACTCGTCATCACATTTAATTCACCTTTCACCCATATCCTCAAGACTTCCGGCACCAACTTAACATACCAATCAAATCTGATCAAACTAGATGAATAGCGCTATTTTTTTCCTACTGCGAAGGGCATGACAAATCCGCAATTTGTACCACTATATAATTTTTTTTTTCTTATATGTTATATGTGCTAAACAAAGTCAAGGTTAATGTTGTCTGCAAGTTCGCTTCATGTTTTGATGGTTATTCGAATTCGAACTCGAATTGAAAAGATTCAAATAAAAATATTCCCTTGGATTTAGTATCAACGCAACAATGGTCCTCATACAATTTGTGTCTATAGGTTAGTTGAATTCTATGAAGGTGTTTGTAGTTTACCCATAATATGTTGTTATTGTGCATACCGTATGTGAGCTTAATGTTAAGCACGACATCGTACAAAAAAACGTCGCTTTTGAAATTCATTTGAATATATTGCAACATTCGTTCGAACACATGTTAATCAATTTATATTGTCATTGATATTTACTTTACATTCCATTTCACATTTGAAAATTTTTTGTTTTATTTTCTTGTTGGAATGCTGGCGAATAATTTATTTATGTGATTTTAATTTTGCGTAAAAATATAACCATTTGAAAATGATATAATTGAAATTTTTCACTTTCACTTTATTGCGATCCCAGGTTAATTTTAAAAGCTTTCATCTATTCCACTAAAATATTTTAAACTCTTTACCTTATTATGTAATAACCGTGATAAATTTTTAGACATGATAGCAGTAAACATTTACTTAAAAAAAAAGGAGAACTATTCTAAATTCAAAATTATTTAACTAGCAAGAAAACGCACCAAAACTATACTATGTATCAAACGTAAATCCTGCTATATGTTCTATAAAAAAAAATTACCATTTTCCATTTGATCCGACATTAATAGTATCTACATATGTATATTATGTTGATAAAACTATCGGAATCATTAATCATCAATCTGTAACTATTAAGCTCCTGTTTAGAATTTTTCAATATTTTTCCAAGAAACATCTGTTTGACGGCACTTTCGATCGGAATCTCTTAAAAGCCAAAACTAGTTACAAATCTTAAGCACGTTTCAGACGTGAGCGATTAGAGAACAATGAAGAATATATATTTTGCAATCGATAGGTAGATTGTGATTAACTAGCAGACGAATCGGATGTGATTTGACATACTTATAGTGGAATTAAATAGAGGAAGGAGGTACGATGGACTTTTACTCTCAATTTGACGATTTATGTTCTTTTGATGTTTTGGCCCCATAAAAGTGAATGTTTTGGGTAAATTTATTTCTCGAGAGAAATTTACCTCATGCGGAGAGTACCTTACATATATATATATATGTATATATATATATATATATATATATATATATATATATATATATATATATATATATATATGTGTAGGTTTCGGAATCAGAAACTTAACCGGGAGATTGATTGAGGTTATGTATGCAAACAATGTATGATGTAGTTGCTGGAAACTATATTTACAATCACTTACGGAATCTTACATTATAAACGCAACAATTTATCACCTACCTAAATCAATACAATTGTCGTTGGTTTTACAAAGTCATTCACAATCAAATATTCTTATGTCTTATTTTCACTATGCTTACAGCTTGAATTTATCTCACGTACTACCTCTCCGCTGACAAGTAATTCATGTGTTGGTCGTATGATCATTAGTGTCGTGTGACTAAGTTTTGGCGCTAGAGTTTAGACTTGCATCCCCCCTTTTTAAGTCAGAGGGTGGAGCCCTATGTATAAGATACTAGTTTACTAGCATGGAACAAGTTTGATTCATTTTTTCTAAATCTACTATTTATTAATTAAATCGTATCAGATATTTTTTCTTTTATTCTGTAAGGTCCTGACCTTATTCTATCTAATTTTTCTCTGTTCAGTTTATTTCCATGTTGAATACAAACTAAATCTCCAATTCTATAATCTATTTTTATTGCCTGTTTATCATAATAGGTTTTATTTTTTGTGTGTAATTTTCTTTTTGAATTATCTAACGCTACTTTTCTGTTATTTTCTAGATTGTCTATTTTACTTTCCTTTAGATTATCTGGTATAAAAGTATTATCTATTCCTGTTAACAAATAGTTTGGAGTGAATCCTGTTGAGCTGTGTATAGTGTTATTATATTCTTTTATGCATTCCTCTGCTATTTTTGGCCATGATTTTCCTTTATTATCATCAATTTTGCATCTGATTTTATTTACCAGTGTTTGATTTGTTCTTTCATTAAGTCCATTTGAGAAAGCACAATCTACTGCTGTAAAAATTAATGATCTATTTTTTTTTGTCAGTGAATTGTTTGAATTGTGCAGAGTTTATTCCCGCGTATTGATCTGTTAAAATGGTTTGAATTTTTCCATCTTTCTCTACTCTGCTTACTAAATTAATAAAGTCTTTTGCGACTTGAGTTTTGAATGTGCTAATATACGCAAATCTAGTGAAGTGATCTATAATTAAATGGAAATATTTTTTTTTCGCTGTTTCCGTCAAGTCCTCCAATTGTGTCCAGCGACATTATTTCAAATGGTGTTTCAGCTGGGCCTAACTGGGACAGTGGAGCTTTAAAGCATCCTATTCTAGATTTGTTCTTAGTGTATGTCTCACGATTTCTACTTATAGTTTTAATGTATTTGTACATATTTTTTTAAAATAAAATTTATGGCATATGGTCATAATTAGTTGTTTTGAGCCTATATGTCCTTGTTCTGTATGTATTTTCTTAATAATTGAGACACCAAACTCTTCTGTTATCCATATTTTCTTTTTTTTTATTTATCAATTTATAAATCATTTCATTTTTAATTTCGCCTGACTTATCCATTTTGATCAATTTTTGATTTTCTATGATCTCTTCAATTTGTAAAGTGTTTGCTGTCTTTATTGCAGATTCGTTATCTGGGCTTTCATGTGACTCCAGTACAGGGTTTCTTGATAAACAATCAGCTTCTATATTTTTTTTGCCTGGATTGTAAACAATATCAAAGTCAAATTGAGGTCATTACTTTTTTTTATATTGAAGTTTTCTAGTGGCCTGTGATCTGTTAAAATAACAAACCTTTTCCCTATTAAATAATATCGCCAATAGAGAATTGCTTCTTTAATTGCTAGGCATTCTATGTATATAGCTTTTTTTTTGTTTTTTGTGTTTTGTTCAATTTTTTTGAGAAGAAGAACACTGTCTTTAAAGATTTATCTTCTTGGGGTTGTTTTAGTATTGCACCCACTCCTTCTACACTGGCGTCTGTAAGTAAATATATTGGTGCTTTTTCATCAAATATTGCCAGTGCTGGAGCTGAATATAAGTATTCTTTTATTTTAACGAAACTGTTACTACATTGTTTTGACCAATGAAATTCTACATTTTTTCTTAATAGGTTACGTAGTGGATCCAATAGTATCGTGTGTTGAGGTACGAGTATATATTCTAAGTAAAAATTTATTTTTCCTAAAAATTGTCTCACTTGTTTCTTTGTCTGAGGCACAGGGAAATTTTTTATTACTATTAAGTTATCATTCATCGGTTTAATATAATTGTTACCAATTTTATGACCAAGATACGAAATTTCATTTAACGCAAATTGACATTTTCCTTCATTTAGCTTAAAACCTTGATCCTTCAATGCTTTTAAAGTTTGCTCTACATGTTTTATGTGTTCTTCATAAGTTTTTGAATATACTAGTATGACGTCTATGTAGTTTACTGCAAACTTATCTAGTCCTTTGTTCCTTATGATACTAGACAGAATTCTTTGAAAAATTGCTGATGCAGACTTCAAACCATATGGGAGGCGGTTCCCTGCCAATGACCATGATGTGCCACAAATGCGAATTTGTGTCTGTCCTTTTTGCGCACTGGTATCGACCAGAAAGCCGAGTTTACATCAAATTTTGTAAAAAACTTGCAGTTTCTAGCAGGTTGACTCTCTGGCACAACTATTTTATTTAATTCTTTGAAATCCATACAAAAGCGGGATATTTTAGCTTCTTCTTTCTTGAATACCATAGTAACTGGAGCTGCATATGGGCTACATAGTTCTTCAATTATTTTTGCTCTCAGCAATTCACTTTCTTGCTTTTCAATTTCCTCTTTGTCTTGGAATGAGCACCTGTAAGGTTTCTTAGAAATATATTTATATTCTGTCAATTTAATTGAGGCTTCATATCCCTTAATTTCTTCGATATCAAACTTTGATTTTGCAAAAATATCATTGTTTTTTTTATTATGTATTGAATACTGGTTGTATTATTATTTTCAATTTTTATTTCATTTTTAATAACTGTACCTTTCTGAGTTATATTTAAGTTTTCATCTTGGCAAAGTTTGAATTTTTGAATTAAATCTAAGCCCATCAATATATCTTCTTTCAAATAATTTACTATAAAAAATGGAAAAATTTCATTTATATTATGAATTGTAGTTTTTAAATGTACTATACCCTCAGGTTTTGTTTTTCCAGTTATCCCTTTTAAATTGTCTCCCCCACTCATAATTTTATTAACATTATTAATTTTGTTTAAAAATTCCTGACTTATTAATGATACATTAGCACCTGAGTCATATAGACCTATAGCTGGTTTATTATTAACAAGAATTTTTACTCTTCTAAGTGGGATGACTACTCGTTTTTTGCTTCTTCTGTGCTAGCCACAATTCTTTCCCTATCCACATCATTTATAATGTTAATTTTATAATTCTTTGGGCTCGATATTTGTTTATCTTTTAATCTACACCTCTGTTCTGGGTGAAATCTATCTCGTTGACCTAACTTTTCACAAATTGCACATGGTTTGTTTTGTTTTGATATTTTATCACTGTCTTTATCGTTTTTTTTAATGCTCAAAGTTCCAAAATGTTTCAATTTTGACATTAAATCTTCCATGGTTAAGATAGACTTTCTTTTTTTTAGTCTGTTTTGTAAAAATTTAGGTAATTCAATTACTATTAAATCAATTTGAGTACTAAGAGTCATGCTTTCATTAACTTCTAGTAACAAATTTCTCTTTTTTAATGCGTATTCCAATAACGAGCCATTCAGATATTGATAATCGTATGCATATGCGACGTCAGTCCAGGATTGCACTGAGAAAGTTTCTATAAACGCGTTATTCCAAATTTCCCAATTATTGTTTAACGAATTTTGTTTTAAAGAAACATTGAACCAGTCTAGTGCTGATTTTTCTAAAAACAATCAAAGTCTCAGCGTATTTGTTTTGATTTATACCTACTCGTTGACACTCC